>RCUC01150957.1:0-28257 GCA_003697995.1 Taxidea taxus jeffersonii
CTATAAATTTCCCTCTAAGTGCTGCTTCTGCTTGCAGAGCAAGTGCTGGATATTAAACTATTCGATTATAATATAAGTGCCTGACATTAAGCTCTTGATTGCTGAGGCATTCATTTCAGAGACATTTATCCTGAATAAATATATTTCCAGCAGTATGACAGAGCCACTAGCAAAACAACCAGATAAGGAACTAGGCAGCCCCTACCCAAAATGTTTGCTGGGTGACCTAGGTAACTGACCTCTTGAGTGACCCTGTTTCTCCCTTCCCCCACCCTAATTCCTGTTCACATGCTTTAAGTTTGCCAATAAGGAATGAACTCACAAAACAGTTGGTGACCCAACCTCAGACACTAATAAAGGCAAGACCTCAGGTCTGTGCTTCCTCTCTCTATACCTATGTCCTAGCTATGTGGCCTCCATGCATGCTGTGTACCCTCCATGACTTGTGAGTAATAAATCTTGTCCTTTAAAGTTCCTGTTGATTTCTTACTGAAATGTGTTGTCCTACAATCATAATAAGAACCACAAGGGCCAGTCCAGCCACAACATTGGCTTTAGTCTGGAGAATGTCTGTGGGGCCTTACCACAAATAATATGGGCCCAAGCTAAATGCCTCAGGCATTCCCAGTCAATGGCATCACTAATAACAGGCTGAAACTGACACAGCATGGCTGCATCTTACAATTTTTCATGTCACTTTTCATTTTCATTTATTTAGTTTAAGATAGTGTCACATATGAATTGTTTCATTTGTGGTCACTCAATTTTGATACTTTTAATTTTTAATTTTAATTTTCTTTTGTGCCATTGTCCTGCCTATAATCTCAAGTATGATGTCACTAAATAGTGAGAAGAGATATTCTTAATGGTCCCTAATCTCAAGATGAAAGCATTCAGTCTTTTGTCTGTAAGTATGATATTATCTTTAGGGTTTTTATAAATTTTCTTTCTCAGACTGAGGAAGTTCTGCCTATTTCTAGTTTCTTAAGTGGTTTTTATTAAAGAAAGCATGACTTTCTTTATTATTATTAATATATTATTATTATTTATTAAGGAAAGTTGGATTTTATCAGAAGTTTTTATTTATCAATGGATATGATCGTGTGGTTTTTGTTTGATATTCTATTGATATGCTGCATTATATGAATTGATTTCCAGATCTTAAAGCAACTTTGGATTTCTGAATAAATCCCACTTGGTCATGGTGACTTATGTTCCTAATATGCTACTAGAATAGGCTTGCTAGTATTTCATTAAAGATTTTTATGTCTATATTTGTAAGATGCATTGTTCTGAAATTTCCTGTTTGTGATGTCTTTATCTCTTGCTCTTCTCATCAAATTTTAGTAGATTTTCTTGGATTTTTTTAACTTTTCCATATGATCTTATGATAATTTTCAGATACTATAAATAGTTGTGTTTTTTCTCTATAATTTTCACCAGTTGTGTTTATTTAATTGGTGTCAGCACTCCACAGGAATAACGTCCTAGAACCTATGCTCTTAAACCAATATGTGATATAGCCCAGTTTTCTCTGGATGCATGATTACTGACTTGAGATATAAATGAATAAATGCTGTTAGGAGTGCCAGATCTATGATGCACATTAAAATAATTTTCATCTATGATGACAATGAGGACTTGGAACACCTTTTAATATAGAGCTTACTGACCTCGACTGTTTTCAAGGTGCTATGTGGCTCAGGTGACAATCAGAGCTCAATCTCTGTTCCAAATTTAGACAGATCTAAGCATGTCTAAAGTGGAACTATTATACATGAAGGAACAAAGAGGCTTAGGTGAGCAAATTGTTACTAAAGTAAAAGAGGGTCATTCAGGAGTTATTACTGGGATCGTTTACAAGGGCCATGACTTCATGATCTATTGCACTGAGCAGGACAATTTTAAGAATGAAAGAGAGTGCTAATTATGAAAGAGCATTAATTATGTCATGTACTATGCACAAACCATGACTGCACTCGGCAAACCGGGATGTGTCTTTATCATGCTTATACAGCAGGTCTCGCACTAAGCATCGCATACAGAATAGTGACTTGCCATCAGGTCAAGTTCACATAGATCTTACAGCAGAGTGAAGGAGAATATGTTAAGAAAGAAAGCACTTATATGAAAATATAATTACAAACTTTGATGAGGGCTATGAAGGAAATGGACTGGGAGCAGTGGGAATGTTTTCCAGGGAAATTAAAGGTAGGCTGGGGATTCAGGGGAGTTTTTCTTAGGAGGTTTGAACTAATAGCAAAAATATGAATAGGCATTAATTAAATGAACAGGGAAGATGAAAAGAGCTCTGAGCAACCAAAGCAGCAATTGCAAAGCCCCCAAGCAGAAAGGAATTTGACAGATGCAAGAAGAGTTAAAATGGTTTCAGATGAGGACAAAGAACTAAGCAAAGATCAGATTGCAAAATTTCTTCTATGCCATGTTAGAGCTTTGGCAGACTACTAAGGTGTTTTATTTATAACTGTGCCTGTGTGTGTGCGTTTGTGTGTGTGTGGGTAGTACAATGAAGATCTTGAAATAGAGCTCTGAACTTGTAGCAGAATAAAATGATGTGTTTGTTTCTTTGTTTGTTTATTTATTTTTAGATTTTATTTGACTGACAGAGATCATAAGCAGGCAGAGAGGGGGGCAGAGAGAGGAGGAAGCAGGCTCCCTGCTGAGCAGAGAGCCTGATGCAGGGCTCGATCCCAGGACCCCGGGATCATGACCTGAGCCAAAGGCAGATGCTTAACCCACTGAGCCACCCAGGTGCCCCCAAAATGATGTGTTTAAAATGTAATTCACCATCACCTGTTTTATAGACAATCGCATAGAGCATAAAGCATTGCTGTGATGAGCTCAAAATACCTTCCAGAATTCTAATAACAGGGTTGCCATGTTTTCTCACAGTCTCCATGTGCCTGGAGGGAGCAGAGACTGAAGAACAACATAACCCCCTTTTACTTTCCATCTGACCATTGTCACTGAGCAATATGTGAACTTGCACATGACACTGGCATTAATGTAAGTTGTTTCCTAGAAGCTAGTTTGTCCTGGTGCCTCACCATGCAGGGTCCCAGACATATCTGGACATGTGTGAATTAATTGCAGAGTTATTCCTAAAGAGCTGTCATGTGTATTACTGAGTTTTACATAATTACACCTGGTTTTACCACAAAATACCTTGGTCATTTTGAATTGGAGAAGAAATGAAGGAACAAGAAGAAATGAAGGAACGAGAAGTGAAGGGAGAAGTACAGATGTCCCTTTTCACTTTCATCTTAGAAAAGACTCTATTAGTCAGCCATTGTCACAATAATACTGCATAACAGACCATCCAAGTTCAGCAGCTTTCAATAACAAGCTGTTCTCAGCTGATCTAGGATGAGTGTTTCCTCTTTAGACTGTGGGCTTGATTCCCATCCTCGGGTTGTGTTTAGCTCTACCCCACATGCCTCCTTATTTTCTTTGGATCAGCTGGAAAAATAAGGGGTCTATCTATCTATCTATCTATCTATCAATCTATCATCTATCTGTCTATCTAACATCTGTCTATATTTTTAAAGGTATTATTTATTTATTGGACAGAGAGAGATACAGTGAGAGAGGGAAGGAACACAAGCAGAGGGAGTCAGAGAGGGAGAAGCAGCCTTCCCGCTGAGCAAGAAGCCAGACAGAGGACACGGGGTGGGGGGGGGGGGGGCTGGATCCCAGGACCCTGGGATCATGACCTGAGCCCAAGGCAGACGCCACCCAGGTGCCCCAAAACAAGGAATATTAATCTCCTGGACAATTACCTGAGCCTGAGATTCCTACATCAACAAGTAGAAAAGATTGCTCTTTCCACAGTGGGAGAGGAATAGAAATGAATACTTGCTGAACAATAACCTGAATCCTCATCCAGACTAAATCAGATAATTCCCTATGAGGCCCTTTCAACCACAAAGCAAACACAGATGCCAATCACATCATGATCATTTCCTCTCACAGGTAATGCCCCCTAGTCCTTGTGCTAACCTGGACCTAAGTCTCCTAAATTTGAATTTGAAAGGAAGCTTGCAAACCTCATCTTTGGAAATT
The DNA here is from genome assembly GCA_003697995.1 of Taxidea taxus jeffersonii. NCBI lineage: Eukaryota > Metazoa > Chordata > Mammalia > Carnivora > Mustelidae > Taxidea > Taxidea taxus. The sequence goes on from RCUC01150957.1 coordinate 4,084, forward strand.
CAAAATGTAAGACCAGAAAGGATTGGCTCTGCATTTAAGATCTGTTAATCTCATCCTTCACTTCTTCACATTCTAAATTTCTTTGAAGTACTCAAAACTGCCAAGTTGTTTTACAATCCTCGGCTTGCTTATAATGTGGAACACATTTTGCCTGGAACACAGTTGCTGCCCACACCTTTGTCATTCTGACAAATCCATCCTCATCTTTCAAGACTCAGACCAAGGGACTCTTCCTTGCCATGTTTTCAGTGTTTGGACGTTAGCAAATGGTTAATAGTTTTGCTGCTGCTGCTGTTGAATAAATAATCATCTTTCTACATTTAATTAAACTGAGTCCCAGAAAGTAAAATTGACTTATTCCAAATCACACAGCATGTAGTCCGCTTAAAAAAAAAAAAAAAAATCATCCAGAAGCAGTGACAGCTGTCACCGTCTGCAGGTGCAGGTCTCTGGTCCTTAACAATATAATCTGTTTGTGTCCTTTTAGAGACCAGCTCACAGACTCAGATTGGTTCTTAGAAAATAAATTGACTTGAGAGGTCTTGATTTTAATATCATGTCTTTAATAATTTAGGACCATCATACTTTTAGAGTCCCTACCCTCCTTTTTAACCAGTAACTTAGAGTAGATTTTCCTCTTCTTGGTCTTTAATTCTATCAAAAGGCATTCTGAAGAAGCATGCATCTCAAATAAGCTCAAGAGAAGAGGCAGGGCAAAGCCTGCTGTCAGATAAGGTTTATGACATGGTACAGGGTATTTGGGACATTTGAATGCAAGAAACCAAGAGCATGACAAAGCAAAACTGATCTCAGGGATATCTGTTGTTTTTGCCTCCCTGGGACACAGTCATCCTTATTTTGCCTTCATCACTCTGTAACTCTTCATGTAGACTTCTCTACCTCTCGAGACCAAGGAGTTCAAACAGACTTACTCCCCACATGACTAAGCTCCAGGAGAGGCGTGGGACTCTGATCTGGGAAATAAGAATATCTATCCCGTGGCCAAGAAAGAAAAACCTCTTGACACAAACCAATCCAAGAAGATTCAATTCCACAGCTTTTCCTAGAACTCCATAGTTCTAGGAAATGATAGAGAATCATCATTTCTGTTGATCTTGAGCATGACACACTTTTAACAGTGCAAGCAGCTTCTCTTCTGTGGCATTAGATCACCATGATTGACAGTTGGAGAAGAAATAAATCTTTTAAAGACATTAGATATGATAATGTCTGAAACCAGACCACCGGTAGGGGTTCTCATGTATGTGAGCTAAAATTTCCCATTTTTTCTTACATAGTTTGAATTGGCTTTCTGAGACATTCAAGTATGAGTGAGGTCTTTTCCTGAATGGGAGCTCTGCAAGGCTGGTCTCAGGAGCATATGAGAGGAGAGTCAGTTCAGGCATGTAGGTTATGGGCCATCCCTGGTAGCAGGCATGTAGTAGAGATCCATAGGGTCTGATGGATAAAGGAGAGCTTCAACAGGAGATTCAGCAGGGAAATATAATTTTAATTGCTAACGCCCCAACCTTTCGCATAGTACCTTAGTGTTTATGGTACAGTCTACCTACACTGCATATAAAAACATATCTACCAGGTCAGCATCTAAACATAAAAACATATCTAAAGGTCAGTATCAATAGCCAGTTTCCACAGTCAATACTCAGAAAGACTATGATTTTACTTTATTTGTATGACCAGGAAATAGTAAATCTAGAGTCTAGCCCACACCGTTTGGCTACTAATTGATGTCATGTTCCTTACAATATGACACATGGGAGATGAAATGAAGCAGAGAGCAGATAGTGACAGATAGTGACACTTAACCCTGAACAGAAAGAAAACATGAGTGGTTCAGTGGTAAACTTCTTCTGAGGGACTAAGACAGAAGCGTAGTTATTGAAACTGAGGAGTTGAGAATTGGGCACAGAAATATGGCAAGAAATTACATTTTCAAAAAATTGTTGGATTACAAGAGAGTCTCAGCCAATTTTTTAAAAAATATATTTTAATTATTTATTTGACAGAGAGAAGAAGAGATCACATGTCGGCAGAGAGGCAGGCAGAGAGAGAGGGGGAAGCCGACTCCCCGCTGAGCAGAGAGCCCAATGTGGGGCTCGATCCCAGGACCCTGAGATCACGACCTGAGCCGAAGGCACTGAGCCATCCAGTGGCCCCCAATATTATTTTTTAGAACTAAAATGTTCAAGGTAAGTTAAAGTATCTGTACAGAATGGGCACTCAGTACATGCTAACTATTTTTCCTGTAGAGAGAAACAAGAGCTAAAGGATTACTACATGTAAAGCTTCAGAAGTAAAAGGTAAGAGGACATGTTTGGGCAATGACAAGTAGTTTGGGTGCAATTAAGGTAAAGTAAATAGAAATGTGAAAAACGAAGAAATGTTAGTTGAGGCCAGTGTGCGAGGGTACATGAGAGTCTTGTTACAAGGATGTGCTGTGTTCTTAAGGAAAATCACAGACATTAGCATTAGTTATGTTTGTTTGTTTTGTTTTCTTATCCCTTCCCAAATTTTATTCAGTGTTAATTCAAATGAAATGTAAATAGTGTAAACACCTTAGCTCAAAACTCATTTTTTTAAAGATTTTATTTATTTATTTGACAGACAGAGATCACAAGTAAGCAGAGAGGCAGGCAAAGAGAGAGAGGGTGGGGGGAGCAGTCTCCCTGCTGAGTAGAGAGCTTGATGCAGGGCTTGATCCCAGGACCCTGGGGATCATGATCTGAGCTGAAGGCAAAGACTTTAACCTACTGAGCCACCCAGGCACCCCTCAAAACTAATTTTTTATCTGGTATGAAAGAGAGTTGTGTCATAAAATCGTTTATGCAGCTTTTATTTTATTTTTTTTATTTTTTTATTTTTTACTTTATTTAAGCTTTATTTAAACATATGATGTAACCCCACCACCCTCACCCAACCCCTCTTCCCCCCACCCCCCTCAGTTTGTTTTATGACATTAAGAGTCTCTTTTGGTTTTTCTCCCTCCCGATCCCATCTTCTTTCATTTTTACTTTTCCTACCACCTTAACTCCCACCCCCGTTGCATCTCCACTTCCTCATATCAGGGAGATCATGTGGTAGTTGTCTTTCTCCAGTTGACTCATTTCGCTAAGCATAATACGCTCTAGTTCCATCAATGTCGTCGCAAATGGTAAGATTCATCAGCTTTTCTTTTAATCACTTGCTTAATATATTTTAGTCATTCATCAAAGGGAATCACAGAAACGATTTTCTAACTGGAGTCTACTTGAGATCTGCTAGGGAAAAATCTAACAGTTGATCTTCCCAGGAGAATTTTGAAGTTAGATTTCCTACAGAGCATAGTTCAGATCTGCCATAGAGAACCTGTGTGATCTTGGGAAAATCATTTTCTCTTTCTCAGCTTGAGTCTCCTTACTCTGAAAATAAAGGACTTGGATTCAAAGTCAACTGCAATAAATGGTCCATTCGATGTCCAATCCTCAGAGCACCATTGTCATTAGGAGTAAATAGAACTTTTGTTCTTAAGACTCAAGGATTTTGGGGTGCGTGGGTGACTCAGTTGGTTAAGCAACTGCCTTCAGCTCAGGTCATGATCCTGGAGTCCCAGGATCCAGTCCTGTATCAGATTCCCTGCTCAGTGGGGTGTCTGCTTCTTCCTCTGACCCCCCACCCCTCATTCTCTCTCAAATAGATAAAATCTTAAAAAAAAAAAAAAGACTCAAGGTTTTTGGCAGAGTCATAGAAACATCCCCAAGTGCCCTGGGTTTATAAGATAAAGCCACATAGACTCCTGTGTGGCAAGCAGGTGACACCAGGATTATGTGCACTAAAATTGACACATGATGACCCTAGGCCATGGACTTCACTCAAAGTTGGTTCTTAGTGAAGAGGCCACTTTAATTTTTGTTTGGTTGATTGTTTTTACTAATTAACTGGTTATACTTTTCATGTGAGTGGACATAGATTCATTAGAATCAGGTCACCTGACAGGTTTCTCATTCTCCTTTGATTCACCAGTGCAAATTTCCGTATTTAAAAGTGGAAATACTACAACTGGAGTAATAAATACAGTGATTTATTTGCAAATAAATTAGCTTATTAGTAGGATGTATATTTAAGGAGGTCTTCAAGCCCAGGGTGAGAGGCTAATCATTACTGCTCATTTACTGCCTCTGTAGAGGGAAGCCCCCCCCCCCCCCCCGCAATCATTCACTTTGGCAAAAAACCAGGATATGTGAGCCGCTCCACTGAAAAGACCCTTGTAACACCTGAGGCATGAAACAAGATTAGGCCAATCTAGCCTCTGCATCTGACCTGAAACTTTCTTTCACTTAATATTTATTCCTGCCATTTAGGATATATGGTTGATTTTGAACATTTCTTTTAGAATTTTTTACAAGCTGGTACAGCTTTAGACATAGGACACATATGTAAAAGCATTTGTAACATATGTTTTACTGTTTACTTAAAGATAGTGTAGGATATTTACAGATCAACTTAGGGATTTTCCATTTACAGCTTGTGTTAATAGTCTGCTCTCAACTTTTTCTCTGCTGTTTTGGGCTGAATAACATCCCCTTAAAATCCTAACCCTCAGGACCTCAGAAGGTGACTGTTAAGTTAGAGGAACTTGGAAGAGATAAGTAAGGTAAAATGAGGTCACACTGACAGGTCCTGATCCATCATAAGCGGTGTCCTTTTAAGAAGAGGAGATTATGGCACAGGCATGTACACAGGGGCGGCCATGTGAAGACACAGGGAGAAGGCAGACATCTGCAAGCTAAGGAAAGAGTCCTCGGAAGAAATCCAACCTGCTGACACCTTGATCTTGGACTTCCAGCCTCCAGAACAGTCAGTTTTCTCTAGAGGCTAAGAGAGTGGAATGGAACTGATTCTCCCTTAGAATGAAGCAACCTACTCCACATCTTAATCTTGGATTTGTAGCCTCCAGGCTGTGAAAAATTTTTTTTTTCTGTTTTAAATTATCCGATTTGTGGGAGCTTCTTGCAGCAGCCCCTGGGAAATGAATACAAAGCTTAGCAAGAAAGTATAGTCTAATGCACCCTGAGAGCTTCTGATCTCTTGTAATTAACTGTATTTTGCATAAATGGTAGTGTTATGGATCAAATGTGTGTGTCTGCTCAAAATTCACAATTCAAAAATGAAATCGTAACTTCCAAGGACTTAGGAGGTGAAGCCTTTGGGAGGTGATCAAGTATAGAAGAGGCTGGAAGAGGATTCCTTGCCTCTTCAGCTATGTGAGGACATGGGGAAAAGATGGTCACTTATCCAAAAGGTTCTCACCGGACATAGACTTTGCGGGAGCCCTGATCTTGGACTTCTGGCCTCCAGAGCTTGAGAAAAGCAAAATAAAACAACAAAACTTCTGTCACTTGTAAGCTACTTAGCTTATAGTGTTTTATTATTGTGCTGTTGGGGAGCTGCCTGAATGGACTAAGGTAGCTACTAAATTGATTTTCTCTTAACTATTTCCTCAAAGACTGCCTATATTCTTTGCACTCCACATCTTGCCTTGACTTTTGTTTCCATTGGATTCTGTGCCTTTTTCATGTGAAAATCTGTATAAAATATTTTACAAGATCCCATCCTTCCTCCAGATTCTGGGTAGCGGTTAGCAGCATTGCAATGATGAACAATATGCATACTTCCCTCCGTGCATGTGTAGATCTCTATTTGGTTGGATGGAATTGCTAGATTTAAGGCATGTGAATGATTTATGTGAAAAGAAAATGCAAACTCTTTTCCAAAATAGATTAGGGGTCTACATTCCCACCAGCAATGAGGAGTGAGTTTGAATAATGTTGCAAATTTTACATGACATTTACATTTCTTCTCTATGAATTATCTGTGCATGACATGACCCTTGTTCCCTTTTCTATTAGTTCTTAGGATTTTTTTTGTCATTTAGATTATATACACACACACACGCATATACACATACACATACATATGTGTGTATATATATACATATATATGTACATATATATATATGGAATATTATCCGTTTATGGAGTCTGTTGCCTTCAAGGTATGTTTTTTTGCCATTCTAAATCACCCTTCATTGTGATTGAGAGGTTTTTCTTTTCATTTTAAGGAGTGTGGTATGCTGATATTTTCTATTGTGATTAATTCACTTGATGATCACTCAGAAAATTTGTCTCCATTCACAAATTGGATCATTAGTTGCTTATAGTTTTCCTAATTTTCATTTTATTATTTTTTCCTTTTTTTTTTTTTTTTTTTTTTGCCATCTGGGATGTAGTTTAATGTGTGGCATGGGAGAAAGACCTACCTAACTTTAATATTTTCCTCAAATACCTACATAATCATCCAAATTTATTTATTTTTTTGTGATTTTTTTTTTCTTTACTTTATTTAAGCTTTATTTATGGAACCAGAAAAGACCTCGAATAGCCAAAGGAACATTGAAAAAGAAAACCAAAGTTGGTGGCATCACAATTCCCGACTTCAAGCTCTACTACAAAGCTGTCATCATTAAGACAGTATGGTACTGGAAAATTTATTTTGGAATAGATGTCTCTTTTTAATTTTTTTTTTGTATATCGCTCTTTTTGTTTGTTTGTTTCTTTTGCTAGGTTTATTTTTAACCCATTTGCTATATTCATTCACCTGCATATCTATTCCTCTACTATAATCAAACTTATCTAAATAATCATTGCTTTATAATAAGGTTTAAAAGCTAGCACTGGTGTCACTCTCTTATTGCCCGTTTTCCCTACTTCCATGTGTCTCAGTGGATTGACTTCAAGATCATTATGTTAAGATTTAAAATAGATTGTGGGAATGCGTGGATGGCTCAGTCAGTTAAATGGTTAAGCGTCCGACTCTTGGTTTTAGCTCAGGTCATGATCTCCTGGTGGTGATATTGAGCTATCTTGGGCCTCTGTGCTCAAGGTGGGTGTCTGGTTGGGATTTTCTCTCTCTGCACCTCCCCTCCAACAATGTGCATGCACTTTCTCTCTCTCTCTCAAATAAATCTTAAAAAAAAAAAGTAGATTGTATAGGATAGTATTTATAAGTAAATCTATAATGGAAAGTAGAAATGTTAAGCTGCCAGGAATGAGCCACATTTTATTTTCCGTTCTGGAAAAAAAAAAAGAAATCATCTCTTATAAGATGGATTATTGCTTCTGTTGCCTCTTTATCACCTCCACTTTTGGGATTTCTACTCTGGGTAATTTGGACTTCTGTTCTCTATTCTTTGAATGTGTGAGTTTCCTCAGTACCATCCTTACCTAGCTTTCTGAATATGGGGGAGAGTATCCCCATTTTCATTAGTGTCCGTAAGTATGTGTTGTTTAGTATTGGTTTGGGTTCAATATCCATTTTATATCTTTTGTAGCTACAGCATGTTGATGTCGCTGCATTTTTAACTTTATTTATGACTATAAAGTTTTTATTTATGACTATAAAATTTTTCTTCCTAACCTTTATCTCCATTGATGTTATTCTACTATAACACCTGCTTATCATCTGACTCACCAATTCCCCCCATGAGGATAAATATGGAGGTTTGTTTGTTTTTTAATAGGCAATCCACCCTGATGCATTTTATTAATGACCACGAGTGACTTTTTCTTTTTTTTTAACTTGTATCGGTTTCCTGTAATACATCTTTTTCTATTTACCTGATATCCCACTAAATCTTCTTTTGATTTATTTGTTTCTGTTTCACAGTGCCCATTCCATTTTTGTTTGTTTTTTTTTGTTGTTTGTTTGTTTGTTTTTTATTTTCCCATACTCTCCTGTGTATCCTGGGTCCATGTTTGCAAACATGTCAGGACCCAGAGTTTGATTGTTTATAACCCCAGTGACTGCAAATCCTATTTGCCTACTGAGACCGTTTTATTACTGTTTCATGACGTCCTGTCCAGTGGAGAATTTGTTTGAGATTTTTTTATTTTAAATTAAGTATTAGTATTAATATTTGCATGAAATAAACCAGAACTCGTCTCATGAACATCTCCTTCATATTTTTAGCTTCTGTCCTGATCTCCTGTGTGTGTGTGTGTGTGTGTGTGTGTGTGTGTGTGACATGTAGAATGAGGACAGTTTTCACTCAGTTAAACTGATAAGGCTTTTCCCTTTCTTCAGCCTTTCCAGGTCAAGCAAAGGAACATCTGTGTCTCAAGGACAGTTTGCAGGGCACTTGGAGACATGGCTAAGGAAAATTCTCACTCCTTGCTTAAGGTGGGAGAAGAAGGGTTCAAAGTAGGTGCTTCTGCAACCTCTTGATGCAGCAGAAAATACTGATTGTTTTACCCTCCTTGTGTGGGTGAGAATCATTGTGTTGTCAGGCTGCAATCCCATAGATAGCAAATGGGTAAAGCTATAGGATTCCTATTTGTGAAATATGCACAGAAAATAAGGGTTGAGGATACCTCAGTATAAAAGTATATAAAGCACATTCTGAATGTTCTTGCTGCAGTAGTTTTATTCTTTTATTATAGGATACAGATAAAAATAGCAATCAATTAATGATATAATTGGTAGTACTTTTATATTCCAATAAGTTGCTCTGGCAGCACTGAGTAGAAAAATTAAAATTGAAATGTCCATTTTTAATAAAAGATAATTTCTTAATTTCCATGTATCAAAAATTTGCCAATGAACCAATAATTTGCACGAAATGCTCATCAAGTATGACCGCCGAAGCCATGGTGCACCTCTGCTCATATGAAAGGTGGAAGGCGTGTCAACATCTGCTTCAAAGAATGGCTTTTCTTTTACAAAAACTGCACACAAGGACTTCAAATAGAAACTCAGTTAATTCCAGTTCAGTGGGTTTTATCTGTATCACAGAATCAAGAAAAGCTTTTGAAATAATTTTTTAGGAACAAGCAATTGACAATTCTCTGAATGCCGCTGTAAATTCAGTTAAAATGCGGTGATAAAAATGGCATTATGTTTGCATAGTGCTAATGTTAATATAAATTTTTGTAGGGCACCACTTCACGGTGGAACAAAATTGTTACTTAATTGGGACACCTACAAAGCAGAAATGTAGCTGGAATTGCTTGTGGTACATCTATGAATTTTAGTTTAGTCCAAGCAAACAGCAACATTTTACCGATTGAAATAAAGACTATACTTACTTGCAAAAGTACAAATACATTTACATAAAAAAACATTTGGAACAATTGTACTATAAAGTTTTATTATGAGACTGGTGTGGAATAAAACAAACACATGCTTATATATGTTGTTTCTTTGCTGCTCATTTTCAATATGACTTTAAAAGTATTACAATTCAGGGGGTGCCTGGGTGGCTCAGTGGGTTAAGCCGCTGCCTTCGGCTCAGGTCATGATCTCAGGGTCCTGGGATCGAGCCCCGCACCGGGCTCTCTGCTCATTGGGGAGCCTGCTTCCTCCTCTCTCTCTGCCTGCTGCTCTGCCTACTTGTGATCTCTGTCTGTCAAATAAATAAATAAAAATCTAAAAAAAATAAATTATAATTCACTTTATAACTTACTCTAAGCATCCTAAGGTTAAAATGAAGATTTTAAAAGAAATTCTTCTTTTTTTTTAAGATTTTATTTATTTTTTCTGATGGAGAGAGAGAGGGAATACAAGCAGGGGAAGAGGGAGAGGGAGAAGTAGGTTTCCCACAGAGCAGGGAGCCTGACTTAGAGCTCACCTGGAATCATGATCTAAGCTAAAGGCAGATGCTTAACCACTGAGCCACCAGGCACCCCTGAAAGAAATTCTTTAAGTTTTCTTTTCTTTTTTTTCTTCCAAAGCAATTAGAAATTTTTATTGCAGTGTTTACTAGTTGGAACTTAAAAATAAAAACTTCAGAGTTTGAGGACTTTAGCTAACTGCTATCTTGCAAACAAAAAACCTTGAATTTATTTTTATAATAGTGAGGGAAGGACTCAACAAAGTAAGTGATGAGTCTGATATTTAATTTTGATATTATATAATTACACTTTATGTATTTCAACTTTGGGGAAGCATGTTTAGAAGGAGCCCCTATATTTTATCAGATAATTGATATTCTCCATTAAATGGAATGAATTTCAAAAGAATTATGATTTTATTGCAGCTTAATTTGATGAAACAAATAACCTTTGGACAAAGTAGTTGACTGGTTTCTTATAAAAATATCTGTCAAATAAATGAATTTTTACTGAGGAAAAAAACGGCAGTACCTTTGAACAAGAACATATTTAGGCTAAGTATTTAAATATAAGAAGTTAGAAATGAAGATATATTCAATTTAACAAAGTTATTCTCAGTTTGCCATCTTAGTAGTTTACTTAATTAAAAATAATCTGTCCTATAGAGAAGGAATAATTGAAAGTGTCAACAATTTCAAATTTATTAAGCATAAGATACAACTCTGATCATAACTGCATGCGATTTTATGAAAGATGTTAAAGTGAGATTATATTGGAAAAAAACTCGTATTTTTAAGAAAAAATTACTGGTAGCATGGTCCTAGAGATAGCTATGGCCATAAAACCGATTCAGGCAGTAGATGTGTACTAAGAATGCTCTGTTTATGTTCTTTTTAACTGATAGTAAATGTAAAAATAATTCTTACTATGAGGTAGTGTACAATGATATTGTAAATAGATGTTATTTTATTTTCAGAAAGGATTTAACATTTAAAAACAATTTTTGAGGGTACTTGGGTGACCCAGTCAGTTAAGTGGCTGCCTTCTGCTCTGCTCATGGTCTCCAGGTCCTGAGATGGAGTACTGCATTGGGGCTCCCTGCTCCTCAGGGAGTCTGCTTCTCCCTCTCCTTCTGCCCCACCCACTGCTTGTGCTCACTGTCTCTGTATCTGTCTCAAATGAATAAATAAAATCTTTAAAAAATTTAAAAATTAAAATTTTTGAAAATAACGTTCTTTTATAAGTTCACCAATATAACGAAACCTGCTAATCAATCAATCAACATGTGAAAAATAAATTTTTCATTCACTACCTCAAAGGGACTTGTTTTGAACATAAATCATGCAGTTAGTTAGTCACCATACTTAATTCTTTCATTGTCCACTCGAGGATGGGCAAATGGTCTTTGAAGGATGAAAAACTAGAGATGAGGATGGTGATTCTTCCCTGCCTCTCATGCATGCATGCATGCTGCTCTTCTCTGTATTGACATAAGACTTATCTTTTCTAAATTACTGTTTCTTAAGGCATCACTCAAATAAACTTCCATCCAACATCTGAATTATGTGCAAAACATTAGGATTCCAGATATGGAAGAACTGTTCCAGACACACAGAATCAGAATCAGGGTGGGGAGTAGTGAATTAGCATTTTCAACAGTCTTGGATGCCCCAGTCCAGAGAAGAAGCCATGTTGTTTGGGGCCAGAAAACAAGACAAACAGGATAATAAAAAAGTCGGAATGTGGGAAAGACAGGAAAAGGCACCGACATTAAGGCTGGTGGAGAGCAAAACCTCAAGCGACCAAGATGTGATGCTTTCAAGGAGAGAGGGAACTGGTAAAATGCCGTGCTGTGTGGTTGTTTAGGAACTATCAGTGAGTCTTTTTTTTAACCCACATTTTATTAAATTCTCAAGAAAGTATCCAGATTGCAAGAGATTAAAGAGCTTCTGCCATTCCCCATGATACAAATTCACAAGCTCCTTGCAGTTTTCCCATGAGAATCCTGGGGATGCTTTTCCGTTCTTGGAACCGACCACTCAGATAACAGAGACCATCCAGGAGCACCCATCACAAACGGGGCCAAGTGGTCCTCTGTTCCTTCTTCTCCGGCAGAACTGAGAGTACTCCTATGGTGTAGAAAGTCTAGAACTTCAAACTGCAGAGTGCCTTGAGGAGGGCAGGAAAATGCCTTTTATTTTATTATTATTTATTTATTATTTTATATATTGTTTTTTATAAATTTATTATTTGTTATTTATTATTTATGTATTAAAGATTTTACTTTTTTATTTGACAGAGAGAGAGGTATCACAAGTGGGCTGGGAGAGAGGTAGGGGGGAAGCAGGCTCCCTGCTGAGCTTGATTCCAGGACCCTGAGATCATGACCTGAGCAGAAGGCAGAGGCTTATCCTATTGACCCACACAGGCGCTCCTTTTTATTTTATTTTTTAAGGATGTCTCCACATCTCTGTGTAAAGAGAAAAAAAAAATAGATTCTCTGCTGTAAGCGTTTCACTGGGCAGTTTTTCAAATTAATGCAGTTTAACTATTACATTAACTTAATGGCTATTTTCCCCTACTTTAACCATGTTAAATGTGCCGGCAATAATGAGCTTCATGCCGTCTCTTTTAAGTCTCAGAGGCATCTTTAGAGCTGCTGCTTATCTCCTGGATCATAAAGCTGCATAATTTAGTATTCAAACAATTCATTTAAAACTGAAGCCCTCAGAATTAACCGTGAAATTAATCAGAACAAAGTCATCTTAACCCATCAGTTTGGTTTATCTCTAGTTAGCAATATTTTAAGAGAAATTGAGATAAATAAAAATGTTGACCGAGCTCCAGTTTTCTTTTGGTTAGAATCCTCTATTCCCAGAGATGCCGATATAGGTCTTGATGAAGGCTGTGGGTCACCGTTGTAATGATCCCTTCATTATTGTGATAAATCAGGACTTGTTCCTTGTGGGATTTGTTCCATGTCGTTAACTCCAGAGCTACTTCTTAGCTATATATTGTTTTATTCTCATTCCTATTTTCATAATACTATCTAACATTTATTGAGGGTTCATATTATGGCAAGCCCTGAGCTCAAGTTTTTCTTTTCTTTTTTTTTTTTTTTTAAGATAGCAGTTCCATTTATTTATTTTTTTTAAAGATTTTTACTTATTTGACAGAGCACAAGGAAGGGGAGTGGCAGGCAGAGGGAGAGGGAGAAGCAGGCTCCCCACTGAGCAGAGAGCTGAATGCAGGCTTCTGTACTAGGGATCATGACCTGAGCTGAAGGCTGACGCTTAACTGACTGAGCCACCCAGGCACCCCAGCAGTCCCATTTATAATAGCATCTAAGAAAATAAAATACCTAGGAATAAACTTAACCAAGATGGTGAAAGACTTCTACACTGAGAACTATAAAACAGTGCTGAAAGAAATTGAAGACCTAAATAAATGGAAATATAGCCCGTGTTCATGGATAGGAGGACTCAACATTGTTAATATGTCAGTATTTCCCTGAGCTATCCTTATTGAAATTCTTTTTTTTTTAAGAGTTTATTTATTTATTTGACAGACAGAGATCACAAGTAGGTGGAGAGGCAGGCAGAGAGAGAGAGAGGAGGAAGCAGGCTCCCCACCGAGCAGAGAGCCTGATGATGATGATGCGGGGCTCAATTCCAGGACCCTGGGATCATGACCTGAGCCGAAGGCAGAGGCTTTAACCCACTGAGCCACCCAGGCTCCCCTCCTTATTGAAATTCTAATAGCCTTTTGTACAGAAATTAAAAAGCTGATACTTAAATTCATCTGGAATAACAAAAGGTCTCGAATAGTCAAAACAGTTTTGAAAAAGAGCAAAGGTGGAGGACTTGCACATCTGATTTCAAAACTTACTACAAAGGTATTAAAATCAAAATAGTGTGGTATTGGCATGAAGATAGAAATATAACTAATGGAATAGAATTGACAGTCTAGAAATACACCCACATATCTAGGGCCAAATGATTTTTTTTGCATTATTATTTTTTTATTTAATTAAATTTATTTTTTTTAATTTAAACATATAATGTAACCCCACCACCCTCTCCCAACCCCCCCCCCCCCCCATTCCCCTCAGTTTGTTTTATGACATTAAGAGTCTCTTTTGGTTTGTCTTCCTCCCAATCCCATCAGCTCAAGTTTTTCTATGTATTAATTCATTTAATCCTCAAAATAACCCTATGGGGTTGTCTAATGTAAACCCCACTTTGGAAATAAAGAGACTGAAGCACAGAGTGACTGACTAGCTTCCCAAGGCCACATCACAGACATCCAGAATCGGGTGGTTTGTCTTTCTCAAAGCCAGTTCTCCCAACCACCCACTGCACTTCTACTTTGGAGGAAAATTTAGCATCTTCCTTCAGATAATACTTTTAGAGCATTTGCTAACATGTTTTGGCTTCTAAATGATACCATTTTGTTACTCAGAGGCAGTGTTGTGGAATGTAAAAGACCCAGGTTTTGAGGTCAGATAAATCCTTGGTTCACCCTGACTCCACCCCCCTGACTGCCTAAATGACTTCACACCTCTTAGCATTTCAAGGGTCTGGCTTCTGCACCCAAAACAAAACAAAAACAAACAAACAAAAACCCACAAAAGCAAAACCTCAAAGATAATTATTACTACTTCACATATCTATTTCTAGAGTAAAGGATGAATTACAAAATCACCATGTTAGGTAAGAAGTGGTCTCATGAGTGTACTTTCCTCTCCACCATGCTCCTTGCTATTATTCAAGGGGTCTCAAATGGACCCCTGCAACCCAAGAACTGTTATTTAGGGATGGCACTTGAGAAAAAAAGTGGGCAGTCTGCCTCTAATACATCTTCCCCTCTCTTTTGCACAACATCCTTCTTTCACCCCCAGCAATTTGGTGTTCTCATTTTTTTTTTTTTTTTTTTTTTTGCCAGCAAATAGTAAGTAATATTTCCTTGCATGTGATTAGTATTGGATTTAGAGATCCCTTGTGTAATGCCATCTTATTTCAGCCTTCCAGAAATTCTATGAAGGAAAACATTGCCACCCCATGTGTAAATAAGAAATCTGACCCCACTGCTTGAGTTACTTTCAAAACCAGCCCCTAAGGAGAGTTAATCTAGAGTTTTAATCAGCTCATCCAATTTTGCATAAGCTTCCTCCATACCAAACTGGCTCCAGATTGTCTCTGCCTTCTTAATTCTAGGGACTGTGGTGGGTGTTATGGTGGACACAAAGCTGGGCAGGTGGTCTTCCTTTATTAAGTTTAAGAAACTTCTCTTCCCTTAATATGAGATCCCTCATTTCTCCTTACCAGTGTTCTTCAGGCAGCCTTTGGTCTATGAGTTCTGTTTTAATCTGCATAAAACAAAGAGAAAAATAAAGATGCAAGCATTCACCTATATCTAAGTAGAAAAACAAAGACAATGCATATGCAAACACAAAATAGTGACCAAAAACAAACAGACAACTTTTCTTTTTTGTGACTTTTTTCAAAGCATATCTGCATTTGTTAATTTCTTGAACCTTAAATGACAATCTGGTAGAATGAGAAAGTTGGCCTTTTCCTATTCGCAGGAGTAAAACAGGGGCTGTGTCTTTGCCCAAGGCCTCATACATTGTAGAGGGCCAAACTGAAACCTTTCTATCTTCAATCACGTTGGAAAGGCTGGGAAGCCCTGACCTCCATCTGCACAGCCTCCCTTGCAGAGAGGGCTCCTGGAAGACTCCGGGATACTGGGGAGGCAGGACAGGGTCCATCACCCTGTGGCCCAGGACAGTGGATACATGAGGTCTTCTCACAGCAGCTTTTCAGTTACTTCTTCTGCTTGATTAGCATTGAGAAGCTGACGCCCTAGGATTTTCCTCATATGACTTCCTGATTCCAAGACTCAGTTCCAAGGACCCTATTTCCTGCTGGGAACTCCTTTTGGAATAGCCTTCCTAGCGCTCCTGGAAGTAATAGATCCTCTAGGGGATGTTTGGTATCCCTCCAAACTTGCTTCTTCAGGTTTTCCAGTTTTGTAAGCACCTAATTCCCTATATTGAATCCCTTCCTGCTAAAGACTTTAGTGGTCTCTCTTTCCTGCAATGAAATCATATACAAATTTAGGTAAGAGATCTACATTGCTCCTAGGACCTCTGGAGGCAATGCTTTAATGCATTTCAGGCAAAAGGAAAACTAATACCTAAAGCTATGGAGAAGTAACAACCTACTTTGCATTAAAAACAAAACAGAACAATTCTTTTCCTATTTAACTTGCCTGGAGAACTTCAGGTCTTCTTAGAAATATTAAAACAAACAAACAAACAACAACAACAACAACAACAAAAACAATGGTTATAAAATAAAGAAAAACACGCAGGATATTCTCCTTTGCCCTTGGATAAAGTACACTCGTAATGACCCTTTGGATTTATATATCATATTGCATTTTATGAACCATTTATAATATCTCATTCAGTTCATGAGACAGACCTCTGGAGGTAAGCATGGGAACATGGCGGCAATTACAACACATTCTTCCTATTAGGAAACTAGGACCTTCAGGTGGGGCCATGTTGTTATGCTCCCTCCCTGCGGCCATAGATTTAACACCTGGTGGTGTCTAGCACAGAAGCACATAGTAAAAGCTTAATGAATTTATGAATCGGTGAATTAAATTTTGGGAAGCTAGGTATCTTACCATGTTTAGAGTGAGTAAGTGGTAGAATCAAGATTTCAGAATCCAAAGCCTATGCTCATGCAATTATAGCAGAGAAAAGTCATTAATTACATTCATATGATTCCTCGAAAGCCTACATAATGCCTTTTAGACAGAAGAAAACTGCTGTAGGGCTAGGTTCAATGATCCCATAAAAATTCTAACGTTAGACTCAACTCCCGGGTCTGCTACTTATTAGCTTATGACAATTTCCTTGAGCCTCAGTTTCTATAGGTATAAAACGAGAGTGTTAATTGCCTCTTTATACTCAGTAACTAAGAGACCACGCATGGGTGTGTCCATTGTTAGCCAGGCACAAATCTCATAATCCTTATCATTTACATTAAAACAAACAAACAAACAAAAACCCAAAAAGAACAGAGGTACAGAGCATGGAATCTAATGGGCTGAGTGCTAATTGGGATGCACTGGCATTCTTCCAAAGTCTTCATTTACTGTTTATAATTTATATGGAGCACATAACACCCACAGCATTTTTAAGCTTATGCAAATGTAGTTTAAATGTATCCAGTATATGGAGGAGGTTGCTATCTCCCACATGTCTGTCTTACTGTAGCAGGGGAAAAAAAAAGTCACTCTTCCCTGCCAAGATCCTGAGTTAGAGCCTTCTCTGGATGCTATCCACCTTGTAGGGTAAAGTAAGCCACAGATCAAATGATGGGGGCATTTGAGTCCGACCCTCAGACAGGTCTGCTCGGTATTCTCCAGCAATTCAAACACTTGGTTGGATTGAGATTTCATTCTTTATAAAATGAAAAAGTTGGATTTCATTTCTAAGTTCATGTAGTGCTGTGACATTCTTCAACTTCAGATTGTGTGTGAGATTGTGTGTGTGTGTGTGTGTGTGTGTGTGTGTGTACATACTGTATCTTTGTGGTTTTGTTTTTTTGTTTTTATTTTTTTTAGGTGTACTTTCTAGAGGTTCATACAAAATTCATTTATTTGACAATCTCAGCTATCATCTGAATCTTATAGCAAAGTGGAAATCCTCACTGAAAGAGGAACTGGAAACTGTCTGAAAATCACTAAAATAGATGGGTAGTCCCTTTATAAAGGTGCACACAAGTGAAAGGCCTTGCCTTGGTTCTCTGAAATTTCCAGCCCTTAAGTTATTATCTGAAAACATCCCTGGCAGATGTAGCTTGCATACGAGCATACAAATAGAGACAGAACTGGTCTTCCAGACTGTTACCACCAATAATCACTAAATCCCAAATAAAGGAAGAGGTGAAATTGTCCAAGATTATCAAACTCAGTGGTGTCAGATCATAATTTCATTATCTTAAATTTCAGTTTGTCCTCTTTTTCAGGTTAGAGAATTATCTCAAGAAAAACTCAATCCTGGATATTCTTCCTTCCCTGTTGTAGGCGTGATCGTGTCTAAATTCCCAAGTAGATGAGAGGGAAGACTTAATTTAGTGCTTAATCTAAATCTCCAAGTAGTATCATGGCATGGGGGAGGAGAATGTCCCTGGCGGGTGGCTGCCATGTTGTCTCATGGCATCCTGGCACCTGCTGACATGAGCAGGGCTCTCTCTCCTTCAGCTAGTCATGTAGGCAGCACCTGAGACTACTGTGTTCCCATCTGTTTTCCTATGTCAGGAATGTTGACATCCTCACCGGGATCACCTTGCCTAATCACAGAGCCCTGACAGTCCACAAACTACCTCTCTCAGCTAAGTTTTGCACTTCCCCAAAGACCTGAAAAAGCGAACTCTGGGTCTGCACTTTCTGGAAAGGCAGGCTACTGAGTCTAGCTGTATCCTTGCCTCAGCCTTGTGTGCTCCTAGGCTGAGGACCTCTGCAAGAGCTTCAAGTGACAAGATGGCACTTGTGATTTCTACTTGCAAATTCCCACCTCATTGGAAGATCCAATTGATCTTTCCCACCCTTAGAGCTGTGCTCTGGGGGTAGGAATCTGATAAAGAGTAGCAGGAATCCCATCTGCAAATTGCTCATGAAAATCTGACCTGATAGCTCCCCAGTCTGACCATATCTATGATCCTTTTTCTGGAAAGGCCTTATTTCTTCTTGAACAAGAGAGGAAAAAGTGGCTCGGGAAATATCCCAATTCTATGGCATGAGCCAGAATGTCTGCTATAGAAATGCAAAAACAGTAATTGAACTATTTTGTTCCATGGAGAACAAATTCCCATGAGACAATGGGTACAGTAAAAGGAAGTAAAGGATAGGGAATAAAATGAGCGTTACTACTTCTCAATGGTATTTTACTACACAGGTGACCGGATAATATTTCTTCTGATGCTTGGGCAAAATGCACTTATGTTAATTGGGGTGAAAAGCATAGTCATATAGTTTTCTTTGCCTCCCTGAAATACTGGGGAAATCCTCTAAAAGAGGGGAAAAAACCCCACATTGAATAGTACACTTGAAGCGGGTGAATTCTAAACTGTCAGAGAGATTGAGAAAAAGAGAGAGAAAGGCATTTTCTCGCTTACTTAATGTGAAAGGGGCAATAGTGTTATGGGAATCTGCAAATCTGAAAGTCCTAGATTCTAGAGACATGATGGATGGGTAAGTGAAATACATTAAGTCATATCCCTGAGAAGGTAATATGTATTGTATATTATTTATAAACATAAATAATAAAATAAAGACAAGAAACTTAACATTTAATCATTTATTTAATCAATATCAGGTGTGAATGCAATTAAACAATAATGATACATCTAATATAATTTATTATTTATATTAAATAGTATACAAATAATTATTTAATAAAGTGATGAATAATAGACATTAAATCTTCATTATTTGTCAAACTTAACAAATATATGCATCATGTCTCTTCATTCTCATAATGACTCTTTGAAATAGTAACTATTTTTATCACTTTGTTTTATTTTTTTTAAGATTTTATTTATTTATTTGACAGAGATCACAAGTAGGCAGAGAGGCAGGCAGAGAGAGAGAGAGGAGGAAGCAGGCTCCCTGCTGAGCAGAGACCCCCCCCCCGCCCAAACGTAGGGCTCAAACCTAGGACCCTGGGATCATGACTAGAGCCGAAGGCAGAGGCTTTAACCCACTGAGCCACCCAGGCGCCCCTATTTTTGCCATTTTAAATTAAACACAATAAGTGCAGATAAAAAACAAGTTCAGAAAGTTTAAATGGCTTAGGGCCAAACACACAAGTAGTAAGAAATTGATAAACTGGGCTTTGCCGTTAAATCTGTGTGACCCCAAAGCCAGTGATCTTCTTGTCCCCTAAAACCTAAGTTCTGTGTCCACTGGGGCACTTGAAGAGCAATTTGGTCTATGGTAGGGAGGGGTCCCTTAGCACATCCTGGCCTTGAAAATTTTTCTAGTTTTTGATTTTTGTTTTGTTTTCTTTTGTTTCAGTGAAGTTGAGCTCAGTTGCTGCTATGATGGACCTTCTTCCCCCTTGCAGTAGTTATTGTGAATAAAAACTATCCTTATCACGTCCAATGCTGTTTATCTTTTACACTGAACAAGAGGAAGGTGGAGATAATGTTGTTTCAAATCTCTTAGATATGACAATTTTCACAACCATGCCCTATTGTGTAGGTATTATGATCCATGGTTTACATAAGAGGAAACAGGCACAGAAAAGCCAAGAAATCTGCCAAAGATTACATACTGATCATTAACAGTTGGGATTTGGCCCTACACAGTTGAATTCCTAGTCTAGATATTTTTCACCATTCTGCCCTAGTGCCTTAACCCAAATGCTGCTTGAGAGCCACACAGTCATGTGAGGACTTTGGATGTGGTGTTCAATTCTCCACCTTGAGGAATGCTGGCTCACATGGAGAGGAGTCTCTGGTAGGAACACAGGCACAAACTGTGCTTCAAAAGGTTTAAGTATCGGGAAAGAATGAAACTCAGAGCAGCTCAGGGTATGCAGCATGAGAGACCAAAGGGAGGCTATTTTATTTATTTATATTTAAGAAGGGATAGATCTCTTTTAAGGTAAAGACCATTAAATCCAAATGTATATATGTGACAGAATTGAAGGGTGTAGTTGGGATAGAGGCCGTGGGGTGAGTGGCTGAGAAGGATTATGTATACAGCAAATGATGTCGCATTTTGATTTATAGGGATTTGGGGAAAAAATGTTGGGAAGGAAACTTTTTTTTTGAAGATTTTATTTATTTATTTGACAGAGAGAGACACAGTGAGAGAGGGAACACAAGTGGGGGAGTGGGAGAGGGAGAAGCAGGCTTCTGGCTGAGCAGGGAGCCCTATGTGGAGCTGGATCCCATGACCTGATCACAACCTGAGCTGAAGGAAGATGCTTAATGACTGAGCCATCCAGGTGCCCCGGATACATTTTTTTTTTATATACCCTTTAAAATTCTTCTGGCTGGTGTAAGAATAAAATTGATACGAGGCAGATTTAACAGGAGAAAATAAAATTTAGTTACATATATACAGGGACTCCATAAGAATACAAAGTCACCAGGCAGTCAGGCAATTGTGGTTTATATGCTATTCCCAGCTAAGAAAGAGGTGAGTGGTAGGGCCTGGGACTTCAAAAGGAAAGAAGACAAATCATAGGAAGACAAAAAGAGTAAATGTTTTGTAAACAACTGTTTGCTGGGCCATCCAGAGATAGAGGTCAAGGGAGCAATTTAACAAGCAGACTTTGCTAAGCTCCTCCCTGTCTGCCTGCCCCTAGTTCACATTATAATGTAGTTTTCTGTGGTAATATCACCCTTCCTGAAGCAAGTCCTCTAAATTCTTTTAGGAAGTTAGTGGAAAGGCAAATGTTTGGAGTTCTCTGTTTCTTTAAAAATAATCAGCTTGAGGGGCACCTGGCTGGCTCAGTCCTAAATCTTGTACATTCAGCTCAGGTCAAGATCCCAGGGTTCTGGGATCCAGCCCAGCGTGAAGGCTGCTTCTCTCTCTCCCACTCCCCAAGCTTGTGTTCCTTCTCTTGCTGTGTCTTTCTCTGTCAAATAAATAAATAAAATATTAAAAAAACAAAAAAAAAAAACCAAAAAAAAGATAATCAGTTTGAAATAATCCTCATACAAAGAGACACATTTTGGGGTGGCAAATTTTGCTCCCCTCACAGAAGGTGAGTCAGTAAATTAATATGGACTCCAGTCAGTAAGGAAATTAAGGTAAAATTAAATCATTAAAGCAAGAAATTGAAGTTAAGATTTGAGAGCTTCAGACATATTTCACCTAATGTTTCAAGACCTCCAGATTCATTTTAATTTGAATTCTAATACACATCCGTCTTTCTTTCTTTCCTTCTCTCTCTCTTCCTTCCTTCCTTCCTTCCTTTTTTTCTTCTTTTTTTGTATGTGTTTTTTTGGCTGTTTTGTTTTTTTGCAGGTCAGCTGGTCCTATATCAGCAATATTTTGTGTCATTAGGAATTTTATTTTATAAAAAATAACCCTAGTATTTACCTTTCAATAAATTCTTTCTCACAAATCCATTATGTAAAACTGGTAAAAAGGAAGATGGGTGACAATGGAATCTGAGAATGAGAGCCATTCGTGTCTGTCATACTTCTAAATTGTGGTGGTGCAATTTTTGGTGGATCTAATCTGGAAGACTATTGTAATGAGGACTGGGAGTAAGGAGCCTAGAGATGAGGAATCCTGGATCCTAGACCTCTGTGT
Organism: Taxidea taxus jeffersonii; assembly: GCA_003697995.1. NCBI lineage: Eukaryota > Metazoa > Chordata > Mammalia > Carnivora > Mustelidae > Taxidea > Taxidea taxus. Next base: position 26,100 of record RCUC01150957.1, read on the forward strand.
TCTTCTCAGTGACTCAGTCACCTGGAACAATTCCTTATTCCAAGACTCTGTTTATTGTGTACAAAATGTAAAGCATTGATCAGTTGACTTCTAGGGCAATTTTCAGTTTCAGAATGTTGTAATCTTTAGAGCAACTCCAGGATTGGAGGAATATAGTGGAGGGATATACCTTATTGTTGTATGGATTACTATTTGGATATTTCCTCTTATTCTGATTTGAAGGATAGAAAATTGGCAAGAACATCAAATTTCTACAGAGACTAATTTCAAGCCCAGGTATGTGAGCTTGGATCCACTTGAGCCTAGAGACTGTCCTGGCATTAGTAATTGTTTCTGTTCTCTGAAGTTGGGAGAAAGGCTAACAGAAGGCATAGTTATACATTTCTTCCAGCTCTATGATTTCATCAAAATATATTCCTTTTTCTCATTTATCCAAAACCCCTGTGCTTCCAAGTGGAGTTATTGTACGATTCACTTGTTCTTTAATTCTTACAAACAAAATTCTTATGATTCATGTATTTTTTGAAACTTTTGTGAAAATCCTTAACATCAATTATTAAAATGTCTTTCTGTAAAGTAAAAGTAAGAACCCTCTCTGCTGTAACTTTTCACACTGAATTTGGCAAGTAAAAGCATGTTTTAAAGAAGAAAAACTTTTTGTTACTAATTTCAAATTCAATGTGGACCAGGTTAAAGCTATTTTTTTTTTTTTTTCTCTCCTAGCCAGATCTGGGATGTGGAGAGAACATTTTAATGAATAATATGAATCTGAGACCCATTTTCAACCCTGGGCTAGTAAACACTCATTTGTACAAATGCATATTTTTCCATACAGAGAATGCATATTATAAGAGCTGTTCTGCTCTATCGGCTATAGCAAATGCATGTTCTGGAAAATCCCCTAAATACCTAATTTCCCGGCAACAGGGACTATCTTATTAAAAAGTCATTTTAGTTTGCTGTGTATTGCTAGAAAAAAATAACACTTACTAAATAAGCAGCTTACTGCTTAGTAGAGACTCCCTTTCAAAAGAATAATTAATAGAACAGGAGAACTCGGAAGTGCCTGGGGATCCCACAGTCTCAGGGGTGCTCACTGTGATCCTTGGAACCCCATCATCATAAAAGGCACAGCTGTAGATTCAGTAAATCAGACACAGCTTGTTTGGATCTTGACAGGTAACATCAGAAAATTTAGGCCTCCTTCCACACGTGCGTTTTCTCATGTTCTTTGAAGGGTACTGTTATTATTATAATTGGAGTCTTTGTATTACTTAATTTTATTTTCTAGGTAATATATTTATGTTTCAAAGAGGCAAAATTATAAATAAATACATGAATGCATAAATAACATAAAACATCATATATATATATATATATATATATATATATACACACACACACACACACATATCGTTTTATGTCATTTTTATATATATATCCTCACTATAGACATTTCCCTGCCCCGTTCAGTTCCCTTACCTGTATTGGTGATCTTTCCATTGAGTACATAATAGCTTATTTTTCACTATATTGTATGGATACACTAGGATTTATTAAATCAAACTCTATATATAGATCTGTAGGTGGTTTACTGTCTTTTTTTTTCTTTAATAATGCTGCAAAGAATAACCTTGCACATACAGCAGATGTTTCCTTACAAATACTTCAATATATCTGCAGAATTAATTTTTTAGAAATAAAATTATTAGGTTAAAATGCTAGTTCACTTGTTACTTTGGTGTAATTTTAATATGCTCTTCATAGTGGTTATACCAATTTCCATCATCACTAGCACTGAGAAAGAATGTTCATTTCCTCCAAAAGTGGCCAATGTAGTACATTCTCAATCTTTTTGATCTTTGTCAATCTATAGGTGAAAAGCTGGTATGTCAACGTAGTCTGAATTTGCCTTTCTTTTAGTTTTGACTGAAATCGAGAATTTTGTTAGCATGGGGAAAATCTATTAGTGGTTTTTAATTCATGAACAATGTAGGCAGATTCTTTGCACATTTTTGCAAGTGGTTGTTACTCTTATCAGTATGTTGGACCTTTTGCATCTTGAGGAAATTAGCCTTTTGTCTGTGATATGAATTACACATGTGTGACATGCCAAAACTCCCACAATATATTTTTTAAGGATTTTATTTATTTATTT
>RCUC01150958.1:0-69765 GCA_003697995.1 Taxidea taxus jeffersonii
TCATTCCCCAAAGGTGACAGCCGGGGTTGAGTGAAGACCGTGAAAACTGTACAAGAGCCGAGGGAGAAAATATAATGTAAGGAATGATTCGGAATCAGGGGCAGAAGAAGGTGGAGGGATGAACTGGCTGACCCCAAATGTCTTTTCCATCTCTAACTCCTATGATTCTTTGACCTCCAATTTTGTGCCGCAGACAAGGAATGGAAAGTCAACAGACGTGGCGATGTTTTGAAAGAGCCTGACGGTCTGCTCTTGTCATTTAGTGGCCCCTGCATGTATTTTTTAAGGTGTCTCTAAGCCCTGTCTTCATTTCACAGTTGTCACCTTTCTCAGCAATTTGAGCTCATGTCAAATACCAAAAAGAAGGAGAAGAAGAAAGAATGTACTGGCAATTAATTGTGGGCTAAAGAGGGGCAGCCCAGGGCCCATTGGGTGGCCCAGACTTCTAGGGAGGGCAATGAAGATGGTTTGGGTCTAACGGAGAACTGACTCAGAGTTGAGACAAGGCAGCTTAACCTCTAAGAAGAGATAAATTCTTTCTGCAGATAGTCTCATCCTCGGCTTTGGATCAGTTCAAGCACTCACATGATTTGGGATTCACAAACATATTCTTAATTAGCACAACCGCCTCATTTCCACTGACTATAACTGGATTTCCATCTGAATTCTGTTCAACTCTGAGCAAAACTGCTGAATAGAAAGGGCTTTCCTCAAGAATAAACCAAATCTGGGGCTCCTGGGTGGCTCAGTCAGTTAAGCGTCTACCTTCAGCTCAGGTCATGATCCTAGGGTCCTAGGATCAAGACCCATGTCGGGCTCCCTGCTAAGCTGGAGAGCCTGCTTCTCCCTCTCCTCCTGCCTGCCACTCCCCCTGCTTGTGCGCTCTGTCTCTGTCAAATAAATAAAATCTTACAAAAAAGAAAAGAAAAGAAACCAAATCTTTGGATTCTCAACCTTGTCTGATGGTTAATTCACCTGAGATAAATTCTGGAGCTGAGCCAAAATCTGTTTCTGTAGCTCAGAGTGAGGGGTATGCCAATTTTCACAGAAAATTCAAAACTTGAATCTGTCCTCACTTTTTCAAACAGCTGATCTCATCTTAAATTTTCAACATTTACTGACCTTAAGAAGAGTCTACCTAAATACTCCCTGTTCCATAGTTCCTGAGTCAGAACCAGAGATGAACCCAGTGCCAGGATCAACCCAGAGTTAAGGTTACATTGTCACACAAAGATAATTCTTCCCTATTGTCTCAAAAATAATTTTTTTAAAAATCTATATGGCTCCTCAGTAACTTCACTGTCATTTTGGTTTCAGCAGCTCACAATCTTTACCTGAGGGGAAGGTGCTAGGCACAGAAAATTCAAAGCACGGAGCAATGAAATATTTTCAGAGATCTCATCCCAACAGGAGCTGCTCATCTTACAGACTGTGAAGACTTTGGGTTTCCTCCATGTTTCTGCCTTGAATGTTAGGAAATTCATCCCCTACTACTCAAGTTTTAGAAGACTGGAAAGGATATAAGCAGCGCTATATTCTCACATGGTCTTGGAAGAAAAGGCTTCTTCCATTCTTCCAGTTTGCATTGGGAGGTACTAACTGCACTAGACCATTTCCTGCTTCCACGGGTGTATTGTTTTATTTATTTTAAGCCTGTGGATTGAACTCAACTTTTATTAACTCACAAAACGATTCAAAATAAAGCCTTTCCAGAAAGGCTAAAGAGAAATACACGCAACTATGAAATTTTCAATCAACTACAGAACAAGTAAGTGACTCCCCCTCCTAGGTAAGGCAGGATGGCAAAGGAGAAAGCCTAAGCTATTTTAAGTTGCTAATTGTTTTCTGAAAATCACTGTTCAGACCTTAAATGTAACCAGGCAGCAATGCCTTCTCCAGGTCAGAGTTAGGAAAGGAAGCTTTATGCTTTCTAGACCCAAAAAGTGCTCTTAGGTGCAATCATTTTAAAACAAACAAACACACTCCGCTTATCTGTGTCCATCTCACCACTTTGGACGTTAATCATCACTGAAATAGATACCCTGTTCCCCAGCCTCAAAGAGTTCCAAGCCTGCAAGACCCTGGCTGAGGAATGAATGTACATGCCAGGGCAAACCCCTCAGAGCCTTACTTCCATTGTTAATTCTAGGCAAATCTACCACAAGTAAATGCAAGGGTGTACCAGCTATTGCGCAAAAGATAGCTAAAATAAAATTCAAGTTTGAAAACATATAGGACTTAATTTGGGAGGAATTACCATGAGACTGGCAAAAGTATCTTTAAAAAACTCTTAGATTATATAAACAGCTATACTGTATTCTCTGTTCTTGTTCATTTTCAGTATTAGAACTTACAGATAGCACCTCTGCTCTTCCACCTGTCATACTGTCTACTTCTTGCATTTAGCCTTCATTATAAACTGACAGGGTTAAATTTCACTCACTTGTTCTTGAAGACCGAACTAGGTTAGTTTCCCCCCTACTCTTCAGGAAAACTTAAAAGACTGCTATATGAAACATTTTCTTGATTTTTATATTAAAGATATTTCTATTCCCCCAGGCTTCATAAAACCTTCAAAGAAAACTGATTTTAAACCAGATGACTGACTCAAACTGTCTTTGTGTTCACTTTTTTTTAAAAGCTCAGGATACCTACCCATGTTCACTGTTTGGGCAAGAGGCCTAAAGGGAAGCAAATTATTTGTTTGTGGTTTTAAAGTGGCCAAAATGCCTTCAAGCACAAGTATAAGACCATTAACAAATCACAAGGAACCAAAGCAGTTCATCTTACTCAACAAAGCTATGATCAGTTAGGAACAGCCAAACTGAATGGGACTTGCCCTGGGCCGGAAGGTCAGTAAACCTTAGCAGTTTGTGTTTCTGAGAATCAAGAGGCTCTTACAGAACGGAGTGCAGACCCTAGGCCCACAGGTTCTGCTGTCATGCTTCCAAAAACAATCAGGACAGGTGAGAGAAACTAAGCTCTGTGTGTGTGTGTGTGTGTGTGTGTGTGTGTGTGTTTTCTCCCACCTCCTGTCCTTCAGTAGCACCTCCAATTCAAACCATCTCTTTTGCTAAATATGGACTAGAGAAGCCAAGCAATTAAAAAGTTCCATTTCACAACAATTTATTGAATACCTACTAAGTGCTGGACACTGTGTTGGTGCTTACACATTCGTACATTTAAGCCTTGTTTTACTGGGCAGTAAAATGTAAAAGTATAAAATTCCTTATAGTGCACCTGGGTGGCTCAGTTGGTTAAGCAACTGCCTTCAGCTTGGGTCATGATCCCGGAGTCCCGGGATCGAGTCCCATATCGGGCTCCCAGCTCCACGGGGAGTCTGCTACTCCCTCTGACCTTCTAGCCTCTCATGCTCTCTCTCTCAAATAAATAAATAAATAAATCTTAAAAAAAAAAAATTCTTCATAGAAGATAAAACTCAGGTCCAGTGAGGCTGTGTAACTTCTGATTAAATGAAGTTTTGTGCTGTGCTCATAAAAACAGCCCACTGTCCAGTCTGCAGTTAACTAGCCCAAATCATAAACTACCGTCCTGCCGCTATCCAAGCAGCTATAGTCTCATTAGACTTTGGGCCCAGGCTCTCTGACACCCTAGGAGGACTGGGGTGTATGCTGTCTCCCTCCGGGGATGAGAACCACCTCTCTTGGTGGCTTATCACGTCTCTGCAGCTGTCCAGAAACAGACCACACTGGTAAACATTCTCTCCACCTGCTGTAACACGCATAACTTCTTCCCTCAACTCAGAAAACATGAGCAGTGACCCTGCTCTTTATCAAGTGCTGTGGTAAAACAACTTCCCTAGAAGGTCGAAGATACCTCATCCTAGGACATGGGCAAGAAATCAAAACACACATGGCTAATAAATAATAAAGCCGTATCACTTGACAGTCTCAAAGCACTTTATACTATAAACTCATTTTCATTTTGTTGTTTTTGCTCACAGAACGAACACTCATTCCCATTATCTCTCTTTTAGAGCATTTGAAAAGGAAAGAAAAATAAACATCGATTCTTTCATTCATTCAGTCTCTATAAGGAAAGAAAGCTTTGCCTTAGCTGGCTTGGGTTTCAGTCACTTTAGCCAACTTCCCTTAAAGGTCAACTGATCGGTCCTTTGAAAGAATTTTTCTTATAAGAAATGAAGGTAACAGGACTGCATGCCAAAAAAACCCAAAGAATCATTATCATCATACTAGATAACAAACCTGACTAGATAACTAGACAAAATCATATTAGAATAAAAGTTAAGCAAAATAATCAGGTTCAAAATTTACAAAAGATTATAGTAACCTTGTATATCATTAGTAACACCCAGATGAAAAACACTGAAAAAGAGACTGCATTCACAACAAAAACAAAATGCATAACATATACAGGAATACGTGGGAATAAACTTGACAATAGATATGTAAGAACTTTACAGTGAAAACAGAAACTTGTGAAAAGGCACAGAATTTTTTTTTTGCTGGGGAGTTGAATGGGAGTGGAGACCTGACACACACATAAAAAGGATAAATCTAACCCTAACCGATATCAGACTCTACCAAAAAATAACAATATTTAAAACAGGAGGAAAATGGAAAAATATATCTGCAGAACAAAATGAAGTTCAGATGTACATACATACACATGTGTGTGTCTGTATGCACACCTAAACTTAATAACTGGCAACATAAGCTTTCTAAAACAAGGTGAAAGAGAATTATTTAACAAAAGGTATAGTGATAACTAGGTAGCTGTTTAGGGGGAAAAAAAAAAAAAGGTAAATTCACCCTTGCACCAGAACAAAACTGATATTGATGAAAGTGTTAACTACCTTAAAAAAGCAAATACAAGAAAACCAGCAGAAAATAAAAAAGAAGATTCACCAGGTCTGTGGAGAAATTGTAAATTTCTCAGCTTTGGGATAAAAAAAGAAAAAAATGACAAAAGACTGACAGATTCTGACTTATTTAAATGTAAAACTTCTACAGGCTAAAAACAGTAAAGTAAAAAGGACTGGAGAAAATATCTGCATCAAAGATGACAGATGACAGCCTAGTATCTATGACCTACAAGATTCCAAATTTATGAGAAAAACATCAAGACCCCAATAATAAATGGGCAAAGACTATGTACAGATGATCTCACAGGTGAAACAAACACATGGAAAAATATTTATTGGGGTCAGTAGTTTAAAAAAAAAGCAAAAAATAAAACTTTGGGATACAATCATATGACCATTTTAGCAGATTTTTAAATTTTCACATGCAACTGGTTTAATGATTCTTCCCTGGTGCCACTATAACTTGGTAGAATTTTACAAACCACAACCTTTGATCCAATAATGCCCATCTTGAGCATTTATCCTAAGGAACTAATTTAAAAATGTGTGGTATGTGACATATCTCAAAAGCTGTTACCCAAAAATGCTTTATTTGTTTCACTGTTGTCTATAATAGCAAAAATCTGGACACATTAAAGTTTAATATTAGAGGAATGTTTTTAATCTCATTATGATAGAGTTTACAAACATTTATTATGCACCTATTCTGGCAAGATCAGTAAAACAGCAACTGAGATGGGGGAAGAAGTATGCAACTGAAAAGTAATTTTAAATAATGAATAATTGCCTAAAGGTAGTGGTATTGTAGCGCTTTGCAGTTTAAAGAACTAATGTTGCTATACTGTTTTAGAATTACCTTTTAAAACCAAAATTGGATGGAGTCTTGGGTGCAATCTAAAAGCTTTTACTCGGGGCGCCTGGGTGGCTCAGTGGGCTAGAGCCTCTGCCTTCAGCTCAGGTCATGTTCCCAGGGTCTTGGGATTGAGCCCCACATCAGGCTCTCTGCTAGGTAAGGAGCCTGCCTCCCTATCTCTCTCTCTCTCTCTACCTGCCTGTGATCTCTCTGTCAAATAAATAAGTTAAATCTTTAAAAAAATAAAATAAATAAAAATAAATAAAAGCTTTTACTCACCCAATTCTATTTTTTTTTCCCCTTCCTATTCAACAGCTCAAATGGTTCAAGTACGTTTTCCACTCACAGGTCTCAGATCCTACCCAAAACAGGCCAGACTGCAATACCATGCCTTTGTATACCACCTGAACCTAAACCAGTCCCCTGCCATAAGCAGGCACCCTTTTTTGTGTCATTCCGCCTGTATCAAGTCAAACTACAGTTGACACTTGGACCAGGGGCCTTCTTTTCAGGTCTGAGCCCTTTTCTCCATATTCGATTTTATCTGAGTCCTGCAGCCTAACAACCTTCAGAAGAGGGTGAGCTGATGAATGTCCATAATAACGTTCGGATAGGCCACACAGTGGCCTTGGGTCCTACACCTGGACCAAAGGAGGCGTTGGAAGCCTCAGACCAGCCTGGCTCCTGAGGGTGCTGAGGCACCGGGGCCAGTTACCGTCTGCGAGGGAAGACACAATTACAAGCTGAAGGCAGTGCTTAAGATGGCTAATTGTGAGAAGCTGCCCAAGGAGGGTACCGATTGAGGGATGCTCAAGGGAGGCTTCCTGGGGGCGGAGGGAGGAGGGCTCCTATAGGAGAGGGGCCCTTGGGGAGGGGTCCCCGCCTAGGCCGGATTTGGGCCTCGCCTTCGGGGTGAGACACAACCCCGGGCCGACCAGGCCGCGGCGCCCCGCCCTTTCCCGGGACGCCGGCCGGCCCGGGGCGGGGAAGCGGGCGGGTGAGCGGGCGCTTACAGGTCGGTGCCGAGCCGCGTGAAGCCGGAGTTGAGCGAGGCCCGGGCTATCCGGCGCCAGAGCAGGTCGCAGCTGGTGAAGCGCCGTAGCCAGCGGCACACCTGCGCCAGGCGGCCGAGGGCCCGCATGTCCAGGTAGGAGCAGATGAGCAGCAGCAGCTCCTCCGGCAGGCGCAAGAGCGCTGGCCCCGCAGCGGGGCGGCCGGCCGGCTCCCTGGCCGCCGCCTCCTCCTCGGCCGCCGCCGCCACGGCCACCCCTGCCGCCCCAGCCCCTGCGATGCAGCCCCAAGCCTGAGCCCCTCGCCCCTGCGCTCTCCCCGGCCTCGCGTCCTCCCGCCGCCCAGACCTGACTTTCCATTCCTCCCTCCCATCACCTCTTCCTCTAGCCTCCCTCCCCGCCCCTGCGCTCCCCTCAACTCGCCGCACGGTCCTTCTCGCCCCTTCCTCCACGTTTCCGCCTCCCTCTTCTTCCTCCCCCGGGCCTGCCCTGGCTCCCGCCTCGGCCCCCAGCCCCGCTGCTTCCTTCGCTTTCTGCAGCCCCGGCTTCCCTTCCGCCCCGCTTCCTCTTCCGCCCTGCCATGCTCCCGCTTTTCCCTTCCCCTTTCCCTTCCTTCGCTTCCCCCTCGCAACCCTCCCTTCCTGCAGTTTCCTCGTCTCCCTGCCCTCGCCCTCTCCCGGCCCGCCGTTCCCGGGCGGCCCCGGGAGGCCCTGGCTGCCCATGAGCGGCTGCGGGCCCAGCCCGAAGCAGAGGCGAGCCGCCGCCGCCCCGGGAGGAGGCGACACCATGTCGGACCGGGTCACATGGGGCGGCGCGGGCCGAGACCTGGGCCCGCCCCTCACACCCGCGGCCGTGGAGCCGCTGCGGGGTGCGGGCCAGGCCAGGGAGCGGACCCCCTCCCCCATGGGCAGGGCCGCTGGGAGCGCCGGATGGAAGCACATGCATTCATTCGTCCGGCCTGCGAGGCCGGCTGCGGGGCGCCAAAGGCCCCAAGAAGAGCTTCCGCCTTCTACGAATCTACCTAGTAGTATCTCTGCCCTCAAGAAGCATCCACTTGGCTGGCCTTCCCTCTCTAGGAGCCCTCCTCTTCCTTGGGTGATGCCTCCTTTCGACAGGCCACTTCCCAGGGCCCCCTGAAACCGCAGCCCTGGAACTTGGCACTTTCCTTAGGCCGGCCCCTCCCACAGGGTAGGAACCCGGTCCAGACCGTGAGTTGGTGTTTTAGACATTTGTGGAGGCTGCAGTCCTCTAGGTCCTGAATCCATAACTCCCAGTTATCAGGAAATGGCAAAACCTGGGGCTTCTTACTAGTTACCACACAAATGCAAATGGACTCTCCAAGGTCACCCAGGAGTCATTCCCCCACACCACCCATTCCATTCACAAGGGCACCAATCTGAAGGGAGAGCTAAGAAAACCCACTGAAGTCTGCTGCAAGCTGTCCAACACATCCCGCTAGACCCATGTAGCTACTGAGTATCTGAAATGCGGCTGCCCCAAACTGAGGTGTGCTATGGGAAGCATACGCCAGATTTTGAAGACTTATATAAGAAAAGGCATGTTAATTATCTTAATACTTTCATATTACCTGTTGAAATGATAAAGATTTTTGATGCACTGGATTAATAAAATATATTTTAACGTAACTACTAGGTAATTTATAGAGGCCCCTGCGTGGCTCAGTCAGCTAAGCATCAACTCTTGATTTGGGCTCAGGTCATTACCTCAGGGTTGTGAGATGGATCCCCCATCAGGCTCTGTGCCCAGTGGGTAGCCAGCTTAAGAGTCTCTCTCCATCTGACCCCCTCTTGCCCACACTCTCACTCTCTAAATAAATTTTAAAAATCTTTTTTAAAATAAGGGGCACCTCAATCATTAAGCTTCTGCCTTCGGCTCAGGTCATGATCCCAGAGTCTTAGGACAGAGCCTGCTCAACCGGAAGCCTGCTTCTCCCTCACCCGCTTCTGCTCCCCCTGCCTGTGTTCCCTCTTGTGCTGTCAGATAAATAAATAAAATCTTTAAAAAATAATAAAAATTAAGTAAAAATTAAAAATTAAATAAAATTGTACATGTGACTTGCATTTATGGCCCCAAATGTTTTTCTATACATAGCACTGGGCTAGGCAGTAAGATTTGGGAGAAAGATTAAGACTAACCCTGTGTAGCCTGTACCCCAAATCCTGTCTGAAGGTTTTATTTTGTATTTATATCTGAAGGCCCATTTTCAGGGAGCAAGAATGAATGAGAAATCACCTCTGGAAATTATTCCACACCTAGGAGAGCCAAGGGGAGACCTAGGAAAGCTACGACACTGCATTATTATGCTGCAGAAGCATCATGTAACAAGGTCAGACCGGAATCTGGCTTTGCCCTAGAATTACTTTTTGATCTTAGCAAAACAACAACAAAAAACCCCACCTATCTTGGCCTTTTAGTGTTCTCAGTTTATAGTGGAGATAATGCCTCTGCCTTACTTTCGAGGGATAAATGAGATGATCCCTGTAAAATGCTTTGAACTCCTCTAAGAAAATGCTCAGTAATAGTTACAGGTCAAATCCTGTTACAAAAAATACCCTTAAAAAAAAAAAAGAAAGAAAAAGAAATGCAACAAAGGCTCTGAGGAGAAAAAGATTTCCAAACTCCAGCCAGTGGTTTACTTAAATAAAAACAATAGTTGATATGACATTCAATACAACTAAAGAATTTAGACTATCTCTTAAAGATCACTATAAAGAAATTTATTCATAGGTATCCTACTGTTAGAAGGTTTGAGGCAGTAATACTACAAACTGAGGCAAGGTCATCAACTCAACATTTATTGATTTTGCTACATTTATGTACCATGAGCCATGATGGAAGGAAGACAGAGATGAATACAGCATATGGTTCCTATATTTTGTGTTCAGATTTAGACATACTTGTAATTTCTTATTATTTGACAATTTTAATTTTTTTAAGATTTTATCTATTTATTTGACAGAGAGAAATCACAAGTGGGCAAAGAGGCAGGCAGAGAGAAAGGGGGAAAGCAGGCTCCCTGCCTAGCAGAGAGCCCGATGCGGGGCTCGATCCCAGGACCCTGGGATCATGACCCGAGCTGAAGGCAGAGGCTTTAACCCACTGAGCCACCCAGGTGCCCCTATTTGACAATTTTTAACCATTCCTCTATAGAGTAAAGCTAAGTTTATGCACGTTACCTAGTTTTACTGGAGAACTGGAAGACACAAAAAATTATTTAATTAACCCAACATAAATCAAGTCAAAATCCACCTTCACAGAAATGTAACTTATTCTTTACCCTATGTTACCTTTATTGATGGAGAAACTACACCATCATTTAAAAACATCAAATCACCCTCTTTCACACTCAAACTAGAAATCAAGTGAACTGTTTGAACTAGAATTTATGGTTTAATGATTTACCCAAAAAAGCCTACTATGTAGAAAGGCAAAGCCAAAATGGAAAATTGGCATATGTTCTGTTACTTGGTGGTGATGTGTATCCCTAAAGTCCTGAGCATAAGAAGAAACCCAAAACCTTAGTCTTTGTTCAGAGAAGCAGCTGTAATTTTTACCTCAAAATTCTTTTTTGGGATAAAGCACTTAAAAAAAAATCAACTATGGCTGAAAGATGGGTTTATAATGAAAATAAATGTATATATTCTTCATGGAGTACCTGACTAGCATTTTACTATCAAAGAAAATAAATATATTAATAGTCCCCAAAAAGAATACAGTGGACTTTAGAATATTTTTAAGAAAAGTCATCAACTCCCTTGAAGTTCAAATTCAGGAAGCAATCATAATAAAATAACATAGGGAGTGAAATTTACCTTTATTTTTATAAGGCTTTTTATTAAAATTTTAATTTTCATACTAATAAGTAAACTGAGGACATTAGACTACTTTAAACTTAGTCAGAAACATGGAACTGAGAATATATTAAAACTTAACACTCAGGGCACCTGGGTGGCTCAGTTGTCAAGTGTCTGCCTTCGGCTCAGGTCATGATCCCAGAGTCCTGGGATTGAGCCCCTGCATTGAGCTCCCTGCTCAACAGGAAAGCCTGCTTCTCCTTCTCCCTCTCCCCCTGCTTGTGTTCCCTCTCTAGCTGTGTCTCTATCAAATTTAAAAAAAAAACAAAAAAAAACTTAAGACTCAATATGAACTTCATATTGGGTATTTAGAAACACTAACATTATTTACTTTTAAAGAGGATTTTTGGGGCACCTGGGTGGCTCAGTGGGTTAAAGCCTCTGCCTTTGGCTCGGGTCATGATCTCAAGGTCCTGGGATCTAGCCCTGCATCGGGCTCTCTGCTCAGCAGGGAGCCTGCTTCCTCCTCTCTTTCTGCCTGCCTGCTTGTGATCTCTCTGTCAAATAAATAAATAAAATCTTTTTTTAAAGAAATAAAGTTCTTTGTGTATGTCCATGTAAGTGATGTGCATAGTAGTGACTATTGCTGTTATAGGTAATAATGTATGCTTAGGATTTTGTAAACAATACTAGAATTGTGTGTTCCATCCACTCTTATAAACATAGGCAGCAATGTCAGACAGGAATCTATACACCCATTGGTCAAAGACTCAGGGTTCCAGCCTTCAACTTTAGGAAGTGGGCAGATTTAACAGAGGAATCGTTCTGAGATGAATTAGGAGAGATTATTTTATGAATGACAGTTTTCAATGGCATATACTGGTTCAGATGCTCACCATTATTCCTGTATAATAATAATAGCTTATATTTATTACACACTATTGATCAAGCACCATTATAAGAACTTTCCATGTATTATCTTGATCCTATCAACAATCACATGAGGAAGATACTATTAACCCAGTTTTTTGCAGGAGATGAGACTGAGGCCTGTGGCCTCATGGTTCCTAACTGGCAGTCTAACCCCAAAGCTATACTCTGAACCATGCCTTTGCCATACACAGCAGAGAATGGAAAAAGACACTGAATTCAGGGTCCTCTGAGATCCCTTGCAACTGAAAAAGACACAATTAATAATAGTATACTTTGGGGCGCCTGGGTGGCTCAGTTGGTTAAGTGACTGCTTTTGGCTCAGGTCATGATCCTGGAGTCCTGGGATCGGGTCCCACATCGGGCTCCCTGCTCAGCAGGGAGTCTGCTCCCGCTGACCTCTCTCCTCTCCTGCTCTCTCTCGCTCTCTCTCTCAAATAAATAAATAAAATCTTTTAAAAAAATAAAAATAAAAAAATAATAGTATACTTTACCTCTGACCATCAAGCAATTCTGGTATCTAAATAAAAGTTGCTTCTAAGTAGTTAAAGTAGCTCCCTTCTCATCTCCAATACTTTTTAAGAGTTAACTATGTAGACCTCCAGCCTTTTAGGGCTATCCTTAATCTTTCTGCAAAACTTTAAAGGGACTTGTAGGAACTAATCTATCTTGCAAAAGAACATATAACTAAAGTTTAACAATTTGTTTCAGCTGTTAAATTTAATTTCCTCTGTTAAATTTAAAAAACAATTAAATGGGGACGCCTAGTTGGCTCAGTCGGATAGGAATCTGCCTTCAGCTTGGGTCATGATCTCTGGGTGCTGGGATCAAGCCCCACATCGGGCTCTCTGCTCAGCGGGGAATCTGCTTCTCCCTCTCACTTTCCTGTGCTCTCTCTCTCAAGGAAATAAATAAAATCTTTACAAATAAATAAATAAAATAACCATATATGTATGCTACATATTATATAACCCCTTTTTGTAAATTTATCCATTTGTAGATATGCAAGGGGAGATTTTGTGAAATGATGCTAATAATGGTTCTTTCTATACCCTGCTACATTTATTACAGCATTATTTACAATAGCCAGAATACAGAAACAACCTAAGTGTCCATATACGATGGAAAAGGAGGATGTATGTATGTATACACGTATATGTATGTATGTATAGACATATACATATGTATACACACACACACACACACACACACACACACTGCTGGAATATTATGTAGCCATAAAAAGGATAATATTAGGCTACTTGCAACAATATGGATGGACCTAGAGGGTATTATGCTAAATGAAATAAGTCAGACTGAGAAAGACAAATACCATATGATTTCACTCATGTGAAATCTAAAAAACAAAACAAATAAATAAAGAAAAAGTAGAATCAGACCTATAAATACAGAGAACAAGCTGGTGGTTGCCAGGGGGTGGGGGAGTGGGCAGAATAGGAAGGAGAGTGGGAGACACAGGACTCCAGTTATGGAATGAGTAAAGTCACAGGAATAAGAGGCACAGCACAAGGAATATAGCCAGTAACACTGTAATAGCATTATATGGTGACAGATGGTAACTATCTTGTGTAAGCACAGCATAATGTGTAAAGAAGTTGAATCAGTATGTTGTACATCTGAAATTAACACAACACTGTGGTCAACTATACTCAAATGAAAAAAAAATTGTTTAAGCAAGCTCCATGCCCAGGATGGAGCTCAATACAGGGCTGAACTCACAACCCGGAGATCAAGACCTGAGCTGAAATCAAGAGTCAGACACTTAACTGAGTCACCCAGGCGCCCCTCAAATAAAATCTTTTTTTGAAAAATAGTAGTTATTTCTAGGCAATAAATTTTTAGGTTTTACTTTGTACTTTTCTGTATTTCTTGACTTATGTAAATAAGAAGCACGTATCAGCTTTACAAAGTCAATAAAGTCTATCAAAAAGAAAAAGTTGTCATGAGTCCAAACACACCATGCAGTAAGAAAGTTGGAGATTTGAAGCCTAAATTATTACCAGAAATATTTTTTTAGATTTTATTTATTTATTTGACAGAGAGCTCACAAGTAGGCAGAGAGGCAGGCAGAGAGAGCAGGGGAAGCAGGCTCCCTGCAGAGCAGAGGGCCTGATGTGGGGCTTGATCACAGGACCCTGAGATTGTGACCCGAGCTAAAGGCAGAGGCTTAACCCACTGAGCCACCCAGGCACCCAACCAGAATTTTTAACTAGCCACCCAAGTTTCATTAAACTTTATTTACTCCATCTAAAATGTGTATCATGTATTAGTAAAATAAAGAACAAATTAGAGTATTAGAAATGAGAAGAGGGGCACCTGGGTGGCTCAGTGGGTTAAAGCCTATGCTTTTGGCTCAGGTCATGATCCCAGGGTCCTGGGATCAAGTCCCGCATTAGGCTCTCTGCTTCAGCGGGGAGCCTGCTTCTTCCCCGCTCCCGCCTGCTTGTGATCTCTGTCTGTCAAATAAATAAATAAAATCTTTAAAAAAAAGAAAGAAATGAGAAGAAATAAGAGGCCTAACAATGAATACTGTATCTATAAACATGCGAGCATCTTATGAATAGGAGGATGGAGTCTGAAGTTTTGTTTTCAGAAATTATCAGGTTGGTAATTTATATTCGACATGTTAGATATACCACCAAGATCTTCTGTTTTTTTATGAATCTACCATCTTTGTCATATTCAAAGACAAAAGATTTTTATTTCATATGAAACAATTTTAAGGTAACTGGGTGATGGGCATTAAGGATGGCAATTGATGTAATGAGCACTGGGTGTTATATGCAACAGATGAATCACTAAATTCTACCCCTGAAGCTAATAATACACTATATGTTAACAAAATTGAATTTAAATAAAAATAAATAATTAAAAAGTACCGTTTAAAAATACTTTCTGCAGGAAAAAAACCAGAAGGAAATACGACCAAATGCTAGAAATGGATTCTTATAAGAGATGGAATCATGGATAGTTCTATTGCTGTTGCTTTACACTTTTCTGCATTTTCTAGGTCTTCTGCAGTGAACATGTATTACATAATCAGTTCTTGAAAAATCCTAACAAGCATGTACATCTAAATGTAAGAAATAATTAAATTACTTCATTTTAATATTAAAGTTAATTTTACACATCACCCATGCAGAAGAATCCCTAATAATTTGTGTTCTATTTCATCTTCACTAAGGCAGAGCATTAACTCTCATCCACCCCCACTCCTAAAGTGAGGGCTGCACATAGTGATTCCTTCTAAAGAATACAATACGGAAAGGCAGGGGAGAGGACATTTACAGTGGAGAAAGCTGACAAACACTATTTCAGCCAGGTGATCAAGGTCAACATCAACAGTGATAAGTCATGTTGATAGTAGGTACCCTTGATATATTGTGATGAAAATGGTACTTTTTTATTTGTTTAAGATTTTACTTATTTATTTGAGAGAGAGAGAAAAAAGGAAAGTGCATGTTGGCGGGGAGTGGCAGAGGAAGAGGGAGAAGCAGACTCCTGGCTGAGCAGGGAGCCTGACACAGGACTTAATCCCTGGACTCTGGGATCATGACCCAAGCCAAAGGGAGATGCTTAACTGACTGAGCCACCCAGGCATCCCTGAAAATGGTACTTTACCTCTGTGGCCTTCCTCCCCAAAACTATAATCTCAGTCTGATAATGAAAAAAAAAAAAAAAAATCAGGGATGCCTGGGTGGCTCAGTTGGTTAAGCGGCTGCCTTCGGCTCAGGTCATGATCCCGGCGTCCTGGGATCGAGTCCCACATCAGGCTCCTTGCTCGGCAGGGAGCCTGCTTCTCCCTCTGCTTCTGCCTGCCTCTCTGTCTGCCTGTGCTCGCTCTCTCTCTCTAACAAATAAATAAAATCTTGAAAAAAAAGAAAAGAAAAAAAAATCAGACAAATCCCAACTGACAGACATTCTACAAACTAACTGCCCAGTGCTCCTCAAAAATGTCAAGATCATCAAAAACAAGGGAAGTCTGAGAAACTGTCACAGCCAAGAGATGCCAAAGGAGACATGACAACTAAATTTAATGGGCTATTCTGGAGCAAAAAAGAAAAAGGAAGTCAGGTATAAACTGAGGAATTCTGATTGGCCCATTAATCATTACAAATACATGATACTACTGTAAGATAGTGATAATGGGAGTATACAGGAACTCTCTATACTGGCTTCACAATTTTTCTGTAAATCTAAATCTGGTCTACAAAACAAAGGGTTTTTTAAAGTTCATTATAGCATTTTATGACTTTTACAGAAAATCACTGCAAAAATTATAATGCACGTAAAGGCAGTGTGTTTCCTGAGTTAGAGATTCCTGATATGAAACTCTATCCTGTCACCCCAAGTGCAAAACAAAAAAGTCAAATTAATGTCCCACAGGTCATCTCCAACAAAAACCTCTACTTAAGAGCTCTCTAGTCACCCAAATTAGCAGCTATATCAGAAAGATTCATTTTCTGGGGTGCCTGGGTGGCTCAGTGGGTTAAAGCTTCTGCCTTCGGCTCAGGTCATGTTCCCAGAGTCCTGGGATTGAGCCCTCCATTGGACTCCCTGCTGAGCAGAGAGCCTGCTTCCCTCTCTCTCTCTGCCTGCCTCTCTGCCTACTTGTGATCTGTCTGTCAAGTAAATTAAAAAAAAAAAAGATTCATTTTCCAAAAGGACAGATATCATTCCAAGATACTGTCCTAACTTTATAACTATGAGAAAACAGACATTTCCAAGTACCAATTCTTATAGAAATTATATCATGTATTTAAATATATAAATGTAAATATACACATATATATACAAAATTTAAGGACTCCATACTCCATGTGTATAATGAGCAGAACAAGTAAGGGGGTTGGCAGGATACAAATACAAAATGTAACTGGGAGAAGAGAAAATAGATTTTCAGATCTGCCAGTTAGGTAATGTTATCATTAGTCTGAGATAGCCTTCTCCATGCCAATAGGTGATATAGAGTACACCACCAGCATTAGGATAAGATAAATTCCTGTGTTACCATGTGGCACCGGAATTTGTGACTTTTCTGATCTCTGTCAGTAGGAAGACTCATTTGGCACAAGACAACAGAAGATATAAAACTTAAAGATGAAGGAAACCACAAAATCTTGTGAAATTTTCATGATCAACTGGGGATGTCTTTAGATAAATAAATATATACTTATTAACCAATATCCATACAAACATACACAGATAAATAAAAATAAGGTCATCACTAAGATAGAATACATGCAAGGCATCCAGCTGGCACAGTCAGGTGAGCACCATCTACGGGTTTTAGCCGAGGCCACAATCTCAGAGTTG
The DNA here is from genome assembly GCA_003697995.1 of Taxidea taxus jeffersonii. Taxonomy (NCBI): domain Eukaryota; kingdom Metazoa; phylum Chordata; class Mammalia; order Carnivora; family Mustelidae; genus Taxidea; species Taxidea taxus. The sequence goes on from RCUC01150958.1 coordinate 16,792, forward strand.
TGAAATCAAGCCCCACATGGTGCTCTACACTCAGCACGGAGTCTGCCTGGGGTTCTCTCTCCCTCTTCTCCTCCCCTGCCCCCCCCAAAATAAACAAATAAATCTTTTTTTTTTTTAAAGGATACATGTAAGTATGATCTTACAAGTTCTCTTCCAAGAAAAGAGTGATAATTATGCTCTAGAAAAAACTTAAGTATTTTTAGTAGTTCTGGAAGAAAGTGCCAGATCAAATATAAATATTCGGCTCAGGTCATGATCTCAGGTTTATAAGATTGAGCCCTGTGTCCTGCATGGAGCCTGCTTAAGATTCTCTTTCTTCCTCTCTCTCTGCCCCTCCCCCCAAACCTCCCTCTCTTAAAAAAAAAAAAAAGAGAGAGAGAGAAAGAAACACAAAAAACAACTTTTCTGGAGTTTCAATTACATTATTCTGAACAGATGGTGGGGTTGTATTCAGTTGTTAAATATGAACAAAGCTTTGGATGTAAATAGAATAAGGATAAGTCTTGTTTAAATTTTGGTTTTTACTTTAGCAAAAAAATGAATATATATACACACACATTCATATACTACATCAAGAGAAGTTATGGCCTTTGTACTAAAATTGCACTGTTATCCTTTGAGATCCTGTATCACGGCTCCCTAAAAATTATATATTCTATATAATGTGCCTATTTTCTTTTCTATAGCATCTGTTTCAAACACAAATGCAGAGATGAATGAGGAAAATCCCCTACATTTAAAATCCACCATGGAGAGAAAAGCAGGAAGAGGTCCAAGCTAGCCCCTGGAGATTTTCCCAGGTTCAGTAGATTGACCTGGAAAACAAGGAGTACAGCTTGAGCTCTTCTTCCTTTAACAGAGCAAGCACTGGTCAGAGAAGTTTCCAAACACATGGAGCTTAGTGAGACCACCTGCTCCTGACACAGGACAATGGCTACTGGACCACCAACTCTGTTGCTTCAAGTCAACACCAGCTCTCTTTTACAACAGATGACAGGCGTTCTGCCAGAAGAGTCTCCCAGTAAGAGTGAGCAAAGAAAAGCTAAACTTGTAACTACAAGAGAAGATCATAAATCAGGAGCAAAATGAACACATTAAAAAGCTGAAACTGAACTTGGTCTGAAAGTAGAACCAAACAATAATCACATAGATATCAGCCCTACTCAGGCAGAGTTAAGAGTTCAAATCCTTACTTGGCAAGGGCATGAGCTTCCAAGTGCTATGGAGCCACCAATAAGTAGAGAGAAATTTTTGCCCAGGTGCTCATGCATACTTTAAGCATGACCAATCTCAGGGCTACCCTGGACCTCTTCCTGCTTCAGGGGATCTAATCTTTAACCTCCCAAGATCTTCATCTCTTAGACCACTCAGTAACAGGAGAGAAATCACAATGGTCAGGTCCCACAGCTTGCCTCACTCTCCCAAAAGAGCTGAGGTCAACTAGAAGTTCCAATTTCTCAGTTTTGCCTCGTTAGTCATATATGAGATAGCATGTCGAATTGGTTTTTAATTAGAGGTATATGAAGCAACATTTAATAATATTTTGTAGGTTAAAAGAATTAAAGCTCATATCAGCTATTAGAAGGAAATTCTAAAAACAGAATCTTATGTTAACCCATATAGAAAAATCAATAAAAATTGGGGTTTTAAATGTTTAAGCTGTTATGTCATGACACAAACCAGGCGGGATCCATGATTATACTGAGAGGAAATAATTCAAAAGATCATTCCAAGTCTTGACGTCACACATCTTCCATAATGCAATTTTTTTGAAAACTATAAACCCATATCCCCTTGGGTGATTTTTTTTTATGTTTTTAAATGTTTAGAAAATAAATTTGAAAACTTGTCCAAGAGCCCTCCATGTTTCAACTCAGTCACTTACTTACAGCACCTAGGATAGAGTTATAGATACAACCTGTGAAGAAACAAGCCACCGACAGACAACAGAAGCATTTGGAACATATGTATTACACACTGTTTAAATAAATCATGGAACATCTGTAGAATAGGATACTAAGCAACTGTGAAAAAGAATAAGGAAGATCAATTTAAAATAAAAAAAAAAAGAATGAGGAAGAAGATCATATGCATTTTTATAAAATGAGCTCTAATATACACTGAGTGAAAAAAGCATGATACAGAAGAGTGTGTAGAATAGAATGCCATTTGCAGAGAAAAATACATTTGTGTGCATTGGCTTTTGTATGCCAAAAACCTCTGGAGAGTCACACAAAAACCTAGTACCAATGTTTGCTTCTAAGGAGGGGACCAGGGCCGCATGCTATTTCATACCTTCGGAATTTTTAACTACTAACCATTTATATGTATCACCTATCAAATAACAAGCTTTACCTCTCAAAAGGGGGCACACTTTAAAAAGTGAAAGGGCATTTACAAGCATGTTTTGGGTAAACGGAAGAGGCCATAATGAAATTGTCATTACTTTGTTATAGAGAGCTACAGTTGACCAAGGGGAGGGGGATTTTGCAATCTGTTAACTGGAATGTTAGAAAGTAGATCAAAATGAATACCCAGACTGTGAAAAAAATGGTGATTACTAACAGAAGGAAAAAGCATCAAGTCCATCCCACTGCATTTTAAGTCAGCAGTGATATGTTAGGAGAAAGGACTGAGCAGGAAGAAAATACTGGAACTCAACTACAAATGATAAAAAGAGAAAGAAAATCACTTGAGAAATAAAGCTTCAGAATGTTGTAGCATCACAGTAAAATGTATAATTAAGTTTTCAAATGAACTCCAGCAGATCTGAAATCAGTAAAACAATTTCACTGTCTCTAAACACACAAACACACCCGGAAAGCACACACACATTCAGACACATGCTGTAAGCAGCCGATAATACCATTAAGACAATTCTGAACTTTATGGCTATTTCTTTTTTAGGGGTCATTCTTTGCATTTTTACTGCCCTAAATTTACCTCTTCAAGTCACAGCAATGCAGACTGAGCTTCCTTTCTTCTTTAGTTTTGTTTCCAACCAAATCTTTTTGTACATTTCTGGAATTTAAGCCACCTGAGTTACTCCTACTTATCTATAACACCATTGCTTTGAGGGATTAAAGCAGGTTTCTTGTAATACACTTAGATCAAGAGTTATCTGAGTGGAGAAGAATATCCTGTTTGAGCTGGGGATGGGGAATCTTTTTTTATTTTTTATTTTTTATTTATTTATTTTTTTATCTTGAGTTGTTTTGATTTCCCCTGAGAGCAGTAATCTTCAGCAAGTAATATTTTGTAAAAAGCCCCCAACTCACCACAAAACATTCCAAGTGATTTTAACTCCTGAATGAGGTTGGGCTACCTGAGTGATTCTCTCTCTTCTCTTCTTTGGCAGAAAGGATTAGAAACCTCCACAGAACTTGCTCTCTATTAAAGTGGAGTGCTGTGCATTCATTGGCAAGAGGTGAATTGTTTTCAGATTACATGTGAAAGAGTGTGTGTGTTTCTTTCCCACATCAAAGACTTGGATGGAGGCAGTTCTGAGTATTGCCAGGGATGCAAGAATTGGTGCTAAAGTGATTAACAAAATTGCTTTCCTGCAAAAGAAGCACAAAACATTACCTAGGGATTAGAGGAGGAGAGGGCAAGATTAAAGGTGATGTTGAATTTTGGGTGGAATATCTTATCCATCTTTTTCAAATCATGCTTCAAGGATTCTGCGGCCCCTCCTCAGGGAAACCTGAGCAAATCGAGGTCTTGCTTTCTCAAGTTTTGTACACAGAGGCTCCAACAGGGAAAAATTAAAACGACTAACATAAGCAGCACTTGTGACCTGCACTACAAATACATTTTGGATTTGGGGTACGTTTTATTCAGCACACGCCCAAGGACTCCCATTAACCAAAGATTCTTTCATTTGTAATTGGTATGTGTGTCCACCTGTTGGATGTAAAGGACAGTGTTTTGTAGAATTTCTGGAGTGGTCTGGTTTTAGTAAATCCCAGCTTCATTAGTACAGCACCCCATTTTAAACCTCTTTCCCAGTGAAACCCTCATTTAGCCAAAATGTAAACAACAACGAAAAAACAAAAAACAAAAAACATAGAACCTATATTCCAAGTAGTGAAGGAAAGACCATATAGCAAGCCTCACAATTACTAGCTTAGCTTAGGAAATTATTTTAAAGGGTATCTCTAAAATGCCCTATGACAGTCTTTGTCACTTAGCGTGTTTTCACCTCTTTTAAAAACTGAATTTATGTTGCCCTTCTTCCAAAAAGTGCTCTTGACCTTAGTCTCCTAACTCGAGACAGGCAGAAACATATAGGTACATGTAACTGCTCTGGTGTGAATAAACTTTTCTTCCTTCTTGCTTTCTTCCTTTAAAACATTAAGTGCCCAAAAGGAATGAAACACTTATCTGGATAGGTGGGAAAAGCATAAAGTTGAGTATAATAGCAAAATAAATAAATATGAAGCAATATATATAGTATGATGCCATTTATGAAAAAATTAACACAAAAAACAATATCTTAACTTGAGGGAACATATATTTGTATATAAAAGTACAAAAAGAAAACAGAATTATACATCTTAAACTCATGGTAATGGCCGCCTCTGGGAAGGAAGGTGGGAGATGAGATTGAGGATAGTGGTGAAAGGGAATTTTAGCTACATCTATAACATCTATTTCCTTTAAAAGAAAAAAAAAACATTAAGCTAAGATGATTCACTTAGGCATAGTTAGGGGATGTGAAGGGTCATTGAAATTCTTATCTAAAAACACAGCAGAGGTTTGAGATCTCATCTTTGTCCTCAAATTATTCTTTCACATAACATATGGGGGTTTTTTGTCAGACAGAACTTATGTCTCACTTTCTTTATAACAACAATAAAACCTGTTTCAAATTGATTAAATAATTCAGAAGAGTTGTTACCTCCTCTTTTCCCACAATAACAATAACATTATCCTCACAAATTTCTGTGCCATGGTGATGGAACTGGATCTTTGTGTGTGTTCTGTCAAGAATATGAGACCTCAGTAAAAAGAATAAATAAACGAATAAGTAAATAAGCACAATTCGCTTGCCGCCCGGCAAGCAAGAGTTTGTGGGTGTTTGCATTTTGAAAAGTTATTTCTCAAGGTTGCCTGTGTGACTTCTTCGCCTTCAGGAACGTGTTGAGAACAATAATTTTTTATCTGTCTTTCCCCCGGGGTCCCGTAAGGTCACTGGACATAAGATAGCTGTGAAATTTGACATTGTTCCAATTTAAATGCTTTACTCCAGCAAGTGCAAGACTGTGGGCGCGTCGGTGTGGGGATTGCCACGGCCAGGCCGGTTCTGAGACTCGCCAGCCCTCCAGGCTTCAAAGCCTGCCATCCTTGATCTCACTAAAGAATGTTTTTGAATTCTATGTCCATCTAGTGGTTGCCTGCAAAGATCTACTTGGCTTTTTCTTTCTTCCTTTTCTTTCACACTTGATCAGTGAGATTCTGTTTGTGATGGGGGTTTCGCCCCCCTTGGTCTTTAATTCTTTCACAGGTGGTTTCAAAGTGTCTATCCTTAGTCACTGCTTTCTATAAACAAGCAGGAATTCATGAACCCCAGTCACTGATGGCTCTCCTCACGCAGCAATTCTCCTCTCACTTTGAAAATAGACTGTTTTGTGGACAGTAAAGTACAGTTCTTTTTCACAGATGAGATTAGAGGCTTGAGGGGAGGCTAGAGGGAGGGGAGTTTCTTTCTTTTTTCTTTTTCTTCCTTTTTTTTTTTTTTTTAAACTGGAGAGCCTTTGTGTTGTAATTCATTTTAGCAAATGCAAGAACTTTACTTATTTTACACTCAGTTGCACCTTTGGTTAAAGATGACATGGTACTAAGCAGAAGGTGCTGGGAATTTGCTGATTTCCTCATTAATTCTATCATCTCCAGCATCCCAAGTATAAGGATAGGAGCTGAAGATCCAGTGGTGACAGAAGCCAGTGTGGTTGCATATCCAAGGAATGAAATGATCTCAGCTCCGCTAGAGAATTCTGATGTGCCACGGGGTGGCCCCATCTCACATCACTTCCTCCCCTCTGTGGGCTGAGGAGTCTCTGCCCGGGACTCAGTTCTTCTGGTTTGAGGTTTTAGAAGGAATTGGATTCAATGCCTGTCTGTAGCAGTCACTGGTCTTTATGGTTTTCATATGGATCCTGAAAGTTAAGAGTTGATGGATTTATAACATTCTGAATTCTGTGAGGAAAAAAAAAAAAAAACAGAGACCAAGTTTCCTAACACATCAACAGGGAAAGGATACATGTGCATCTTGGGCCACCCTGGTCTCCAGGAATATGAGTGCACACGCTGAATTAAAGTCACTGTCTTTAGGGGTGCCTGGGTGGCTCAGTCCTTTAAGCCTCTGTCTTCAGCTCAGGTAAGTAAATTAAATCTTTTAAAAAATAAAAATAAAATATAAAATAAAAAAATAAAAAATAATAGTCACTGCCTTCACTACAGCTCAAATTAAAATAGATATTTTTACTATTTTAAAATACTTTCTCTTTACAAAGATTTATTTGAGAGAGAGAGCACTGCACAAGTGAGTGGGGGGGAGGGGGACAGACGGAGGGGGACAGAGAGGATCTCAGGCAGACTCCCTGCTCAGCATGGAGCCTGACATGGGGCTCCATCTCACAACACCAAGATCACTCTGCTCACCAAAATCAACAGTCCAACACTTAACCCACTGCACCATCCAGACACCCCTAAAATACTTTCTAAGTGTAAAAAACTTTATCAGAATCAATTTAAAAAACATAAATTGTGTATATCCAACATTGTTTGGAATAGCAAAAACTACAATTAAACAACCTAAATGTCCATCAGTGGGCAACTAGCTAAATAAACCATAACTTGTCCGCCTATGGAATAATATATAATTACTTGAAAGAGCGAAAAGAGTGACATGGAAACATATCTAAGAAATGGTGCTGAGTGAAAAAAAGTTAACAAATTCTACTACAAAAATGGTATGTATAAAACAACCCTATATATATGTGAGGTGTATGTATGTATGTATGGGCTTGAGGGATATAGTCTAAGAGGATTTTAATCTTATCTGTAATGTTTTGCTTTTTTACAAGAAGGATGTATATAATGTAATTCTCACATAATTAAAAATAATTTTTTAAAAATTTTAATGATTTTTGGGACGCCTGGGTGGCTCAGTTGGTTGAGCGGCTGCCTTCAGCTCAGGTCATGATCCCAGCATCCTGGGATCGAGTCCCACATCGGGCTCCTTGCTCGGCAGGGAGCCTGCTTCTCCCTCTGCCTCTGCCTGCCTCTCTGTCTGCCTGTGCTCGCTCGCTCTCTCTCTAACAAATAAATAAATAAATAATCTTTAAAAAAAATTTTTTTTAATGATTTTTAAAGCCAAATTGAAGTAAAAAAAATAAAATTACCTATAATCTGCTACCCAGCCTTCCATATAGTCTTTGGTATATATACTGTCCTAAAAATTGTTTTATTGTGGTAATATATATATACAAAATAAAATTTACCATTTTTATCTTTTTGTTTTTTAATTTATTTGACAGAGATCACAAGCAGGCAGAGAGGCAGCAGAGAGAGAGGGGGAAGCAGACTCCCTGCTGAGCAGAGAGCCCGATGCAGGGCTCGATCCCAGGACCCTGGGATCATGACCTGAGCCGAAGGCAGAGGCCCAACCCATTGAGCCACCCAGGTGCCCCCCGTTTTTATCATTTTTTTTTTTTAAGATTTATTTATTTATTTGACAGACAGAGATCACAAGTAGGCAGAGAGGCAGGCAGAGAGAAAGGAAGGGAAGCAGGCTCCCTGCTGAGCAGAGATCCCGATGCGGGGCTCGATCCCAGGACCCTGGAATCATGACCTGAGCCGAAGGCAGAGGCTTTAACCCACCAAGCCACCCAGACCCCCCCGTTTTTATCATTTTTAAGTTTACAGTTGAGTGCCATTAACTACATTCAAATTGTTGTTCCATCATCACCACCATCCATCTGGGGAACTTTTTCATCTTCCCTAACTGGAACTCTGTACCCAATAAACAATAGCTCCCCATTTCCCCCTCCCCCAGCCTCTAGCAACCACTGTTCTACTTTCTGTCACTAAGTGTTTGACTACACGGTACCTCAGGGTAAGTGGAATCATACAATTATTTGTTCTTTTGTATCTGGTTTATTTCACTTAGCCGTGTTGTAGCATAGGTCAGAACTGCATTTCTTTTAAAGGCTGAATGATTTCCACTGTATGTATACAACACCTTTTGTGTATGCATTCATCTACCAATGGACACTTGGTTTATTTCCACATTTTTTCTATTACAAATAATGCTGCTATGAACACTGGTATACAAATAGCTGTTTGAGTCCCTGCTTTCAATTCTTCTGTGTCTGTACCCAGAACTGGAATTGCTGGTTCTATGTTTAATTTTTGGAGAAGCTTCCATACTGTCTTCCACAGTTGCCTGCACCAGTTTACATTCACACAGTGGGAATGCACAAGGGTTCCAATTCCTCCAAATCCATATAACAACTTGTTTTCTGGGTTTTTTTTTTTTTAAAGATTTTATTTATTTATTTAAGAGAGAGAGAGCACAAGTAGGGGCAGGGGGAAGGGGCAGAGGGAGAGAGAGAAGCAGGCTCCCTGCAGGAGCCCCACTCTGGGATCATGACAAGATGCCCAACCCAATGAACCACCCAGGTGTCCCTGGGTTTTGCTTTTTTTTTTTTTAATATTAGTCATCCTAATAAATGTGAAGAGATTCTATACTTTTAAAAATTAAAAACTGGCCTCAACTATAGCTTAATAAAACCTTGACATTTTTCTATGCCATTGAAATTCTTCAACAATATCATCTTAATGCCTGAATCACATTCCACTGAGTAAGATGTACCATAATTTACTCAACCAATTCCCTATTACCAGAAACGTAAGTGTTTCCTATTTTTTGGCATTAAAAAGAGTAGTCCATATTTACATTCTTGACTTTGCTTTAAATTTGCTTATAAATTCTTAACAGTGATATTGCTAGCTCATAGAGCATATACATTTTTTTAAGCTTTGAAGATCAACATTCAATTTAAAATTCAATTAAAAAGAGGGATTGGAGGATAGAATAACCACTGCTGCTACACACTTAAAGACCCCAAGCAAACTACTACTTAATCAGTTGAGAAATTCGCTCCCACAATGTAAAGAGTGGGTATTGTCTGCTAGCCCTCCAGCAATTTGCCTTTCACCATTGACCTATGTGGAAACCTTCAGCTTAGGAAAAGAATGCAGAAGCCTCTTACTTGGAAGGCTTGGTTCGGTGGTACTCGGGTGTTACAAGAGTCTGTGTGTGAGCATTTTCGTCACTGGAGCTCACTACTGGATCCAGGAACAATCAGAATCTCTTTTACTCTGCTCCTTACTGAAATATGATGCTCTCTCTGGGGTGGAACAGCAGATGTATTTAAGAAACCCAGGAATAGCACAACAGAGAAAGTAAGTTCAAGAGGAGGAATCATCCAGGAGGGAGCTTTCTTCCTCCTTTCTGTCCAGTTAGTAGTTGCTACAGCCCAAGTCCCCACAGAGCCTTGGACTTGGAAATCTTGGACAAACTTCAGTTATGTCACTATGCTACTCAGAGACTTCTGACACCCACTGGCTTTGTAGTCAATATGAACCCCTTCGCCTAGCAATCAAGAGTCTGGTTTCCGAGGACCTCTCTCCATCCTTATTGCCCCATTCCCTGAAAACTGGTCTATTTACTATATTGCCAGCAGGCAGCACATACTGTGGAAAGACCTTTGGACCTAGACTTCAACATCTGGATTTGAACCCTGCCTCTGTCATTTCTTTAGTAGGTGACCTTGGGCAAAATATTTAACCTCGATGAGCCTCAGTTTCTTCATCTGTAAAATAGGGATGACAAAGCCTAATTTGCTGTATTATCATGCACATGTTAAACTGGACAATGGCATGTCAAAGAAGTTAATACAATGAGGAGTGAACTGAATGTCTTCTTTATCCTGGCCTCTCAGCCTTTGGTCCCACCTGTTCTCTTCTGGAAAAGTCCTCTCTCATCGGAATCCCACCTAGTCATCAAAACAAACTCATGTTTTGGCCCCCTTGAAAGCCCTCCCATGAAAATCCCTAGCACTCCCCGACTAGACTATTCACTGGGCAGTTGTCTAGACTACCTGGTATTGGCCATACTTTCACCATGTCTTTGTTCTCCAAAGGACAGAAACCATGCCTACTACCTACTACCTACCTCTTTCCCCTACCCCACTTTTCTTCCTCTGCATCAAGAACATTTTAAATATAGTACACGGTAAATAAATATTACCCTTTTCACTTCTCCTGCCCTTCAGGACCTGCATATGTATCAATAGGTCTGTATCAATCCTTCTAAATAGACTCTCTCCTGGCATAACTTTCAGGAAGCACAGATTCCAATCTTGCCCCAGTAAAAAATCATAATTAATGTATAAAACTTCCTTGTTTATAGCAATAGCCTCTAAAGTCAACAGAATGGATATTGTTACTATTGCCCCTATTTCTTAGGGACTCAGAGAGGTTGAGCAATTTGTCCAAGGCCACAAAGCTAGTGTATAGCAAAACTGAAAACTGAACTAAGATCTACTGATTACAAAGCTCATGCTCTTGGCCTCACATAATAAAACCTCTCTCCATATTTGACTGTTAATGAACATTGGTACCTCTGTGGAGTAATATTATCATTGAATTTTAAGTCCTTGCCTAAGAAAAAGATGGTGGTGTTCTTGGGAAACTTCTTTAGTGTTTGCAGAGAAGCATACATGATATGCCAGTGCTTAGTGAAATGTTCCAGGTGAGAACCTTGTGTAAATTATCTCCTTGGGACTCAGGATAAAAGCTGGGCTTATAGTAGGAAGGGAGAAGTATCTTTTCCACTATATCTTAATTGCAACTTGGAGCAGCCCTCCAATAATGGTTATTTTTTATAATGGTTCCCCCCGACTATATTCCTGACTTTCTTAGGTGACCTTCTGCCCACACCCCTCAAGACTGAGGGGTTTCTGCTCCAAGGCCTTGGCTCTGGCTCCCAGGGGTTCCTCCCCTGCAGTCATCCTCCATGGATTAGGGTCCCTCCAGCAAAGGGCACAACTCTTTAACCACAGTTCTAGGAACTCATAAGTGATCCTGATTAGAAGAGATGCTCACCCTATGTGGTCTCCTACCATCCCAGCAGCCTCTTCAGCTACGCATCTCATCTCCCAACAGCTCAGCAGACATTCCTCAGATTTAGGGAAGGTATGAAACCACAGATGGTTTGCCTGCAACCCAAGGCAGAGCCATGTTTCTCAGCTACCTCGGTCACTAAATAAGCAACAGTTTGTCTGTCTAGGGTGTCGGTCTACCTGCTGTCCCAGGAAAAAACAAAAGAAAAACCCTGGAAGCCATATAAATCTTGACTTAGCTGTTACCCCAGACTCTGTGGGTAATAGTTGCTTAAACTCAGTTCTTCCTTACCCAACCTTGGACACTTGGGCACTAAAGTCAACTTTGCGGAGCTGCTTCCGGATTTGTTCAATATACCTATACATTATTGAGAACTCCCGCTAGGCCGTGGGGGATAAAAAGGTGGGGTGTAGAGTCTTCTCACATATTTCTCAACCTAGTTTCCAGTGCAAGCCCAATTTTCTCACAACCAACAAGCCCCGTATCCACAACAAGCCCCAAGTTGTACAGGGACTGACCATGTTCTCCATCTTGTTGATTTCTGAGATAAACATGAGCACAGCAATGGCTTGATTAGGTTCTAATTACTCTGGGCCAAAAGCAGGAGTTAGATCTCAACTTGTATGCTATTTTGGACTCACGTGGAACCCCAGGCACAATATGCCTTCATCTTTACCCTCATCACTTGGTGAAGCCCTCTCTCACATACTGCTGTCACCGATAGTTTTCCCAAAACCACCATTCTGTCTCCAACACTAGAGTTCAAACACTGGGGTGCCTGGGTGGTTCAGTGGGTTAAGCCTTTGCCTTCGGCTCAGCATGAACTCAGGGTCCTGGAATCGAGCCCCGAATCGGGCTCTCTGCTCAGCAGGGAGCCTGCTTCCCCCTCTCTCTCTGCTGCCTCTCTGCCTACTTGTGATCTCTCTCTTTCTGTGCCAAATAAATAAATAAAATCTTAAAAAAAAAAAAAAGAGTCCAAACACTGCTCCTCCAAAGATCTTAACCTTGAGACTTACACATTGTCCTTTATTCCTCAACAGCACCCTACCTCCTTTCTCCTTAGCTGCTCTTTAGCCTAACATCAACTCAGCCAAATGAAATAAACAAATATTTATAGAGTGAGGAAGTGGGGGAAGGTGGGGAAGGGACAGCTGTGATTACTGACCCATCCTGCCCCAGCTTCCCCTCACTCAGAGTGTCTTTGGGAACAAGCTCAAAATGGCAGTTAGAAGATAAATTTTCGTTTTTTGTGCTCTCCTGAAGACCAACAATGAGCAATTCAGATTTGAAATTTTAAAAACCATTTATAGGGACCCCTGGGTGGCTCAGTAGGTCAAAGCCTCTGCCTTTGGCTCAGGTCATGATCCCAGGGTCCTGGGATCGAGCCCTGCATCAGGCTATCTGCTTGATGGGGGGGCATGCTTCCCCCTTTCTCTCTCTGCCTGCCTCTCTGCCTACTTGTGATCTCTGTCTGTCAAATAAATAAATAAAATCTTTTTTTAAAAAACCATTTATAATAGTATCCAAAAAAAACAAATACCAGGTACAAATCTAACCAAACATGAATAGGACCTACACCTAGAAAACTAGATAGTACCAATGAAAGAAAGGCCTAGATAAATGGAAAGAGTCTGTGTTATTAGGTTGGGATATGAAGTTCAATCACTTGCCTATATGCCAGCAATAAACAACCAGAATCAAAATTTTGAAAACGATACCATTTAAAAGTCTTATTTCTTAGAGTCATGCATTCAGGTGATTAGCAGTTCCAACTTGACTATATCCTTTAGTCAGAAATCCTGGGTTCTTGCACCTTCGTGTAGCAGCACAGATGGCATCTCTAACTTATAGTCCAAGCTGTCCTGCAATTCTAGCCACTGCTGGATCCCTCTGAGGCACTGTTTGTGGAGTTCTTTCTTTTTCTTTCCCCCTCCAAGCCTCTTTTATTTTAGGCAGCCACACTTTCCCTGGAGGTTTTCCTTCCTCATTTTCAACCCCTCCCACCTCTCCCGCTTCCAGCTGGTTACTTCCAGCTTTGGTCTGCCGCTTCTAAAGGCACCTCCAACCTCCAGCAAATCACGCTGCCTTGTGTCCTGTTTCCCAGCTATTGTCTGGCTTCTCTGTTCTCCGGTCCCCTTCACCTCCATCTCCTCCCGTGTTCTTCCCCAGGGTACAGGTCAGTCTTTCAAGAGTGTGCCTACCACGTTTAATCTTTTCTCTGAAACAAATATTTGCATATGCAAACCCCACATTTGCCATATGGTTTTCCCTACTTCCCACCCAGAGGAACTCTCAATTTCATATATATTTGGGGAAATGAAGTTTTCCCCAGATGGTCTCTCCAAAGCAAGGTCAGAGTTTGTGCATTCTTTCAAAGGTTCTGGGCAGAAGCTAGAATGACTTGTGTTTTCTTGGTCCCATCAGCAGCTGTGTCATCAGTGCACCTGAGAATGGGACATAACCTGACTCTTTCTTAGCTAAAAACACACCAGAATTTGAGGGAGATGTTGAACCATAAACTCTATCCCCAGGGAAGGGCAAGAAACCTGCCCAATTGCTCAAACAATTCCAAACAAAATCCCCTAAGAATACTTCCACGGGGAGAGAAAAAGAGCACAAATATTAGAAAGACACTGAACCAGGTGTGCCGAAAAGGGTTCTTAGTCATTCTCAGCTCTGGAAGGGGATGGGGCAGCCCCACATCTCTACTGGGAACCATATTTCCCCTTTTAAATCAGAAAAGAAAAAAAAAAAAAACCAACAACATAGCTCCAAATAGAGAATGTTTTCTTTTGTAACTGGAAGCAAACATCGCTGATGGCTTTAACAGCTGCCTGCCAACATGGCCTGAGAAGCAGGCAAGCTCAAACATTTTTTTGAGATCAACACATGTACAGACATACAGTATATTAGGTCAAATTATAAATCCAGGAATAAAAGAACAAATAAACAAGTTTCAGCTTTCTCTAGCTTCTGCATCTAACACCAGCCAAACTAGACTCTGAAGCAGAGAAATCTAGATTCCAAGAAGGCAGGTCTCCCAGGAGTTCAAGGCAAACCTTACTCTGGTAGGAAAAGAAGGTGCCATTGTAGATTAACTGGTTGATGGCTGACCAGGTCCAGGCCGACCACCCTGCCTAGCCCAGGCTTCCTTGTGTCAGCCACCAGACTCTGAGGATGTGTGGCAGGCTAACTATGGGCCTGCCCATTGACTTGATCTTTGACCCCAGTAAATCATTTAATATGCTGTGTGCCTTTGTCCATATGTTAATGTTTGGTGTAATTCGGATGAGAATTCCAGCAAGCATAGGTGTGCACCCATTAGGACTAAATCTTTCCCTTTAGAGTTTCTAGGAAGAACCTTCTGGACAGCTGCATTGCAGAGAACCAAGATATCTGGATGAAGCAAACTGAAATGCCTAGCCATGGTGAGATGGCATTGTCTTAGTTATGGCTAAAAAGCAGAAGAATAAATTGGTTCTTTGGTTATCAAAACTGACACAAGACTGTGTGACAGTCTTGCCTTAGGGCAAGAAATCCACCAGAGTATAGTAGGTATAAAAATACCAAATTGGGGCACCTGGGTGGCTCAGTGGGTTAAGCCTCTGCCTTGGGCTCAGGTCATGATCTCAGGGTCCTGGGATCGAGCCCCGCATCAGGCTCTCTGCTCAGCGGGGAGCCTGCTTCCTCCTCTCTCTCTGCCTGCTTCTCTGCCTACTTGTGATCTGTCTATCAAGTAAATTTAAAAAAAAAAAAGAATACCGAATTATTTTTCTGAACCCACCACTATGCTAATTAGGTAACCTTGAACAAATCACTTAGGCCAAGGTTGTTCAGACATCAGTTGGTCATGAAACCAATGAAATAAATAGGAATGACACATTTTTTAATGAAGTCAAGTTGAACAGAATAGAAAAATATCAGTGCTTAGTCCATAATAAGTACAAGCACTATTACATGTGTGTGAATGTGTGTTTCCTGGAATCATGATGGACAATAAATGTCTTACAAGAGTAACAAACAAAAATGTTTTAAAAAAAAAAAAAAATGTTTTCCACTCCACAGCCTAGAACATAGGGTTTTGATCTCCCATCTACTGAGTGGAAATAATTCCTTTTAGACCCATACATGTACAAGTACATGTGTGTATTCATATACATATGTGCATATAACGGGCATCACAATGTGTCAGGCTCAAAGGTATGACATATACAGGCACAGAAAGGGCCTGCCTTCATGGAGCCTTGGCTAGTAGGGGATCCAGTCATAAAATCATTATGTAATCATTTAACTACTATTGCAATAAGGCCTACAAGAGACTTACAAAGTACAAAGAGAGCATGTAACACAGGTTCTTAACCTGGGCTGTAAGACCATGGCCAGCCTCCTCAAGGAAGTGACAAAGGAGGCAGAGTGATGTACGCAAAGACATGGAGGCAGAAAGACCAGCTAGTGTGAGAAGACCCTCCAGAAGGAGCAACAGCATCAGTCCTACCTCAAAGACTTCTGCGAGGACCAAAGGAGAGGACAGTAGAAACACTTTGTAAACTGTAGTACTACTCAAACAATAAAGTGTATTATTATTTAAAACAATGAATATATTGGGGCACCTGGGTGGCTCAGTGGGTTAAGCCTCTGCCTTCGGCTCGGGTCATGATCCCGGGTTCCTGGGATCGGGCCCCGCATCAGGCTCTCTGCTCAGCAGGGAACCTGCTCCCCCTCTCTCTGCCTGCCTGTCTACTTGATCTCTCTCTCTGTGTCAAGTGGATAAATAAAATCTTTTAAAAAATGGTGCACTTGGGTGGCTCAGTGGGTTAAGCCTCTGCCTTCGGCTCAGGTCATGATCCCAGGGTCCTGGGATCGAACCCCGCATCGGGCTCTCTGCTCAGCGGGGAGCCTGCTTCCCTTCCTCTCTCTTCCTGCCTCTCTGCCTACTTGTGATCTCTGTCAAATAAATAAATAAATAAATCTTTAATAAAATAAAACAATGAATATAAACATGACCTAAAGATGAGCTTAGTTCCCTTTATGCATCCATTCAGTGACTAGCTGAGTAAGCGCAGTGCCAGACACTGGTCTAGGTTCTGAGGATACAGCACTAAGTAAGACAGGACCACTGCTCTAGAAAGTTTCCCTTTTGGAGGGAGAGACAGACAGTAAACACATAAACAGGTAGCGTCAAGAGTGGTACAGCGGACGAAGGAGTTGAAAACAATGAAGGTAGGGGAGGAAAACAGGGCTCTCAGTGAAGATGACAGCGAGATCTGAATAAAATGAAACCTGTCACCTTCTGATGATGTGACCTTGGAATGTATCACCTAACATTTCAAGACTCAGTGTTACTCAATCTGGTAAATACGGTACTGAGGTACTAATCCCCACCTCACAGGACTTCCTTAAGAATTAAACGAGAGAAGGAATGCAAGGCTTCTAGTATGGTGTGAGCATGAACACAACTTACCATTCCTGTTACTGAGTGTCTCCTGACCTGGTATTCACGGTACTAGGAATGTGTTCAGAACTATACAGGGGTTCCTGGGTGGCACAGTCAGCTGAGTGTCTGGCTCTGGGATGCAGCTCAGGTCCTGATCTCAGGATTGTGGGGTGCAGCTCTGCATCAGGCTCCTGCTCAGCAGGGAGTCAGCGTGAGATTCTCTCTCTCTGCCCCTCCTCCCACATTCAGTCTCTTTCTCACTCTAATAAATAAATAAATCTTAAAAAAAAGAAGAAAGGAAAGAAAAGAACAATAGAGAATGACAACAAGGAACAAGCAGGCCTACTATTTTCAGACCAAGCTGCACAAATCCCTCAAAAGGAGTCATTACTTTGTTCTATGTCAGCTGGGTCCAGGGAGTGCTGAGACACAGTGAGGTAGGCAAGTAGGCTGGGGTAAGGGGCGGTAATGCCTGCGAAGGATAAAAGAGGGGTGAAGCCAGACTGGGCAAGGGCAGGCTCTGGAGGAAAGACTGCTGGTTAACAGTCCTACACAGGCAGAAATGGCCTGGCCCTGCCCTCTCCCCCATGCTCTGGCACCCCCACCATGCTTAGCATGGGTTGCCTATGAAGAACATGGGTTTGGCTGGAAAGGGCAGCCACGTGGTAAGTTCTTCCTTGAAGGGAGGCCGGAGTGTGTGCAGCCACTGCTGCCACAAACTCCCAGCCTCACACACGGAATCCTTGGAGACTTTTTTGCTGTCAAAGCAACAGTGTTTCCTTGGGAGAGGAAAATGTGATTTATTCTGACCTGGGGAAGCTGCCCAAAGGAAAAGCACTCTGACTGCCAGAGAATCCTAGTCCTGATTTTATGATATTCTGTATCTATTAGGATGTTTTTGGCCACATGTTACAGAAAACCCAACTCAAAATGGCTTGAACAATAAAGAACATCTGTAATCTCCAGTAAGAAGTCTGGAGGAAAAAAGAAGACATACACAAGTGGCCAACAGCCCCATGAAAAAATGCTCAACATCACTCGGTATCAGGGAAATACAAATCAAAACCACAATGAGATACCACCTTACACCAGTCAGAATGGCTAAAATTAACAAGTCAGGAAACGCAGATGTTGGCGAACATGCGGAGAAAGGGAAACACTCCTACACTGTTGGTGGGAATGCAAGCTGGGGCAGTCAGCCTGGAAAACAGTATGGAGGTTCCTCAAAAAGTTGAAAATAGATCTACCCTATGACCCAGCAATTGCACTACTGGATATTTACTCCAAAGATACAAATGTAGTGATTCAAAGGGGCACCTGGACCCCAATGTTTATAGCAGCAATGTCCACAATAGCCAACCTATGGAAACAGTCCAGATGTCTACTGACAAATGACTGAATAAAGAAGCTGTGGTTCAGGGGCTCCTGAGTGGCCCAGTCAGTTAAACATCTGCCATCAGCTCAGGTCATGATCCCAGGGTCCTGGGACCAAATCCCATGTCAGGCTCCCTGCTTCTCCCACTCCCACTCCGCTTGTACTCTCTCTCGCTCTCTCCCCCACCCTGTGTGTCAGATAAATAAATAAAATCTTAAAAAAAAAGATGTGGTGCATACACACACACACACACACACACACACATACCCATATACATACACACACACACAATGGGATACTACTCAACCATTAAAAAAATGAAAGCTTGCCATTTGCAACGATGTGGATAAATCAGAGAAAGACAATTATCATATGATCTCACTCATATGTGTAATTTAAGGAAAAAACAGGATCATAGGAGAAGGGAGGGAAAAATAAAACAAAACAAAATCAGAGAGAGAGACAAACCAGAAGAGACTCTAAATCATAGGAAACAAACTTAGGGTTGCTGATGGTGAGGGAGGGTTGGGGAATAGGGTGACTGGGTGATGGACATTAAGGAGGGCACGTGATATAATACGTGCTGGGTATTAAATAAGACTGATGAATCACTGACCTCTACCTCTGAAACTAATCACACAGTATATGCTAATTAACTGAATTAAAATTTTTTTAAAATGTAAAAAACCCCAAATTAATAATTATAAAGAACAAAAGCCTGTTTATAATATTTCTGAGACAAATAAAAATGTATACATTGACCAGGACAAAAAAAGATCTGGAGGAAGGAAGGCCCAAAGTTGTTTAATTTCTAATTCAATGACATCATCATTGTATCACCATTGCGTCATTGTATCATGACTTGTTTTTCAATTCTGACATCCTCATAATATCAACATAGACTCCATTAGCACTGTCCACAGTTCAAGACTGATGCCACAGTTCTAGGACTCTCTTATGGACAAGAGAAGACCTAGCAGAAAAAGGCAGACCCTATCTTCCTGTGCATCTCTTTTTATCAATGAAAAACTTTTTTCAGAACCCCACCAGCGGACTTGCCTTTATGTCCCATTGGCCAGGGTCTCATCACATACGCACGAACACAAGTCACCAGCAAGACCAATGAGACTGGTCATGGCTGGTGGGCCTGCATACCTGGGAGGATGAGGTTAAGAAAATCCTTTTAGGGCGCCTGGGTGGCTCAGTGGGTTAAGCCTCTGCCTTCGGCTCAGGTCATGATCTCAGGGTCCTGGGATCAAGTCCCGCATTGGGCTTTCTGCTCAGCAGGGAGCCTGCTTCCCTCTCTCTCTCTCTGCCTGCCTCTCTGCCTACTTGTGATCTCTCTGTGTCAAATAAATAAATAAATAAATCTTTTTTTTTTTAAAAAAAGGGAAAAAATCATTTTACTTTTATTTTTAATATGTGACTTTATATAAATATATATGTATACAAAAATATACATATACACATATTAGTTATATTAAAATATAATTCCCAGGGACGCCTGGGTGGCTCAGTTGGTTAAACACCGGCCTTCGGTTCAGGCCACAATCCCAGGGTCTTGGGATCGAGCCCCGCATTGGGCTTCCAGTTCAGCGGGAAGCCCACTTCTCCCTCTCCCACTCTCGCTGCTTGTGTTCCCTCTCTCGTTGTCTCTCTCTCTCTCTGTCAAATAAATAAATAAAATCTTTTTTAAAAATAAAATAAAATAAAATATAATTCCCATACTAATTTGTTTTTTTGAACTGAAAAAAAAAAATGTCGATCATCACGTTTTTTAAAATTGTAGCAGAATACAAATAACAGAAAAGTGACCATGTTCAGGAGTGCCTGAGTGGCTCAGTCAGTTGGGCATCCGATTCTTGGTTTCGGTTCAGGTCACCATCTCAGGGTCATAAGATTGAGCCCCACGCTGGGCTCCACGCTCAGTGCAGAGTCTGCTTGTGTTTGTCTTCCATGCGCATGCAGGCACGCACTCTCTCTCTCTCTCAAATACATAAAATATTTTTGTACAAACTGACCACCTGGGGCACCTGGGTAGCTTGGTCAGTTGAGTATCTGCGCTCAGCTCAGGTCATAATCCCAGGTTCTTGAGAATGAGCCCCGCATCGGGCTCCCTGCTCAGTGGGGAGTCTGCTTCTCCCTCTGCCTCTCTCTCTCTCAGTCTCTCATGAATAAACAAATGAAATCTATAAATAAACAAATAGATAAATAAATAATAGAAATAAAAATTGGCCATCTTCACCATTTTCAAATGTACAGTTAGTCAGTGGCATTAAGTACATCCATTTTGTTGTGGTACCAGCACCACCATCTAACCACAGAACTCTTTTCACCTAATAAAACTGAAACTCTGCACCTATTAATCCATAACTCCCATTCTTCTTTCTCCCAGCCCCTGGTAACCACCATTCTACTTTCTGTCTCCATGTATTTGACTACTTTAGAAATTTCATGTTAAGTAGAATCATGGAATATTTGTCCTTGTGTCTGCCTTGTTTCACTCAACGTAATGTCCTCAATGTTCATCCATATTGCCGCATGTGCCAGAATTTCCTTCTTTTTTAAGGCTAACCATATTCCATTGAATGTATATATCAAATTTTACTTATCCATCATCCATCAGTACACTTAAGTTCTTCCACCTTTTGACTATTGCAAATAACACTGCTATGAGTACAGGTGTATAAACATCTTTTTGAGACCCTGCTTTCAATTCTGACGGGCGTATACCCAGAAGGGGAATTTCCGGGTCAAATGGCTAAGTCTATTTTTTATTTTTGAGGAACTGCTGTGCTGTTTTCCAAAGCAACTGCACCATTTTACATTCCCACCCATGGTACACAAGGGTTCCAATATCTTCACATCCACATCAACACTGTTATTTCCTAGTTTGCGGGTTTTCTGGTGTTTTTATATAGTAGCCATCCTAACTGGTATGAAGTAGTATCCCATCGTGGTTTTGATTTGCTTTTCCTTAACAGTTAGTGACGTTGAGCATCTTTCACGTGTTTATTGGCCATTTGCATATCTTTGGAAAGATATCTATTCAAGTCCTTTCCCACTTTTTTTTACTAGGCTATTTGTTGTTTTTGAGTTGTAGAAGTTCTTTATATGTTTTAGATATTAATTTCTTATCAGATATATGATTTGCAAATTTTTACCAGTCTGTGACCTTTTAAAGTTAAAAACTTAGGGGCGTCTGGGTAGCTCAGTCAGTTAAGGGTCTGCCTTCGGTTCAGATCATGATCCCACAGTTAAAAGTGCAGGCTACAGAGCCTACTGCTTAGAGTCAGATACTAGTTGTGCCACTTACTAGTCTGGGGGAAGGATGAACAACCACGCAACATCCAGGGTCTGCCAACAGGAAAGAAAGGGACAAGGCAGTTAAGGATCAACCAGGAGAGTCCAGGACACAGCAGTAGATGTCAAAAGCAGGTAGGTGTAGATGGGGCTTGTTTCAGTTTTGCAATTAAGAAGGATTAAGTGTCGGGACGCCTGGGTGGCTCAGTGGGTTAAGCCGCTGCCTTCGGCTCAGGTCATGATCCCAGCGTCCTGGGATCAAGTCCCGCATCGGGCTCTCTGCTTGGCAGGGAGCCTGCTTCTCCCCTCTCCTCTCTGCCTGCCTCTCTGCCTACTTGTGTGATCTCTGTCTATCAAATAAATAAATAAAATCTTAAAAAAAAAAAAAAGGATTAAGTGTCAAGTTATAACAGAAGGTATTCCATTGAGTGCTGACTGTGCCAAGTTCAACACTCAGTCATTTACATATATTATCTCATTTCATTTACTCATTCAACAAGTATTTGTTGAAAGCCTAATACGAACCAGTCATTGCAGAGCTAAAAACAAAATAAAACAAGAAATCAGACACTGTACCTGCTTTCAAGGAATTTATAGACTTTGGTCAAAGAATCAAATAACTTACAGTGATGCCAAATGTTATAAAGGACAGGTCTACAGTCCTAGGGAAACTGACCTGGTCAGGCAGGTCAGGGAAGACTTTTCTGGAAATGGAGGAAATGGAGCTTGAGTTGAGGAAAGAACTAAATGTTCCAGACCCATCAGCCTCGTGAGGTGGATACGATTATTATCCCAACTGGAATGTAAGCTCTGGAAGTATAGGGCCTTGTCTATCTTGTTCACCAATATCTGTTGCTCAGAACAGTGCCTGATATAAAACAGCTCTGAGTAAACACTTGCTGAATGACTATCTTCATTTTACAGTTGAAGAACTTGAATCTCAGAGAGATTAAGTAACTTAACCAAGATTACAGTGCCAGTAAGTGGCAGAGCTGGGTTTGATGCCAGGCAGTAAGCTCTGTAGCTTGAGTTTTAAACCTTTTAAAAAGTCATGTTAAACAAAAAAAGTAAAAAGACTTCCTTAAGCCCATCATCCCAGGCGTATAGAAGTAGTAAGTATTCTCCTCGGCCTCCAAAAGCATTTATTTCAACTCACTAGCAGGGCCCGTTGTAACTACACTGTATAGTAGTGGCTTTCACACATGACTCTCTTCCTTCTTTCCTCCCAGGAACAGCAAACTGTGAGCTATTTAAGAGACTGTATCGAAATGTATGCATAGTGCAGCACTTAGGAATGCAGGCTCAGAGTTCAGACCTGATGAAAGCCTGATTCTGCCACTTACCAGTTACCGTAGGTTCTTTACTCAACCTTTCTAAGCTTCTGTTTCTTAATGTAGAAAATGGAGTTAATAATAGAACCCACACCTCGCAAGGTGGTTATAAGAATTAACTGAGGTAAAGTCGGTAAAGCACATAGAATAGTCCTGGGCACAAAGTAATAAAGTAGGGGGTATAGCTCAGTGGTAGAGCATTTGACTGCAAAGTAATAAAGTAAAAGTTTGCAAAATACTCTATACTGGAAAAAAAAAAAAAAAACAACATCAACACCCATCCCACACTCAGCTGGAAAAAAAATTATACAGTGTTGTTTTTTTTTTTTTTTTTTCTAGGGCAAGGATGGGCAGGCTTCAGCTACTTGGCTTTTCTTCATTCCAAATGCACTACTGGCAGCATCCCCCTGAGCCACAACCTCTTGTGGAAGGAAGGGATTGGCCAGTAAGGGGTGACCCAAGAGGGTCCCAGAATCCCCAAGTTACTTTCCCCTCCCCAGCCCTGAAGGCTTCGTGCTGCTTCTGCTCAGGCCTTGCCAATCCTCCACCTCTTCTTTCTGTTTTCATATCCCTCCCTCCCCACTTCAAACCCTGGGAAAAAAATGAAGAAAAGCACACCAACCAAGAAGCCTTTTCACTTCATTGTGTTTTCCAGCTAGACCTGAACAGACAGCAATCAATTCAGCGCTCTCTCGCCCTCCCTCCTCTCTCCTTCTCTCTTCTCTTGTCCTCTTTGTGTTCTTTTTCTCTCAGACTGTGTCTTCAGGCTTAGGAAAAAGCATTTTCCTCCCAGCAGCATGAGGACACAAGAAGCTTCAGTTGCCAGTAGCAAACACACCATGATTATAACAGGTCCCCCTGGCCCTCAGCGCTCAGAAAGGCAGAGAAGCAGGGATCCCACACGGATTCTCTGAGAAACTCCTGAGCTGAACACTTCAGTCCCAACCCAGGCTAAGCTGCAACGAGTCACACAGAAAACCTCAATCTCCCACTTCCTCTGGCCAAGAACCTTCTGAAGTCCACACCATACCCAGACATGGAGTTTTCATTCCAAGTTTGAGTAAACCTGGCCAGTTGGACTTGGAATCCATGAAAATGAAGAAAGAATACACCTTTTCCATTTTCAAAGCAGCCTAGTGGGATTTTGTTTTTTTCCAACAGGATAACTCCAAATTGGCAGGACTTTCAAAGTTACAAATTTCCATGTCCCCAGCCCTCACTGAAGAAAAATTTCCTGGTTAGGTTGGCATGTGTGGAGGTTTGGGGTGTGCAAGTGAGAAACATTTAACAAATAGTTAAACCTGAGCTATGAATCAAATTAGTCTAAACAAGATTCTCCCCATCCCCATGCTGTACTAGTTACCCTCCTTAATTCCTATCTCAAACATATATTCAAAAATAACTACTATTTATCAAGCACCCAGTAAGTACCAGGAACTGAACTAAGTGTTTTATTTACTTATATCGACTCATTTTATCTTCACAACTATGCAAGATAGGAATTATTTACTGTTTCCTCTCTGAAGAAGAGACAAGTAATTTCCCCAAAGTCACGCAGTTAATAAGTAGCAGAACCAGAGTTCAAATCTCATCCCCAACACAATAACATGGATGAATCTCAAAATCACTCTGCAGAAATGAAAGAAGTCAGATAAAAAGAGTACTTACAGGGCTCCTGGGTGGCTCAGCTGGTTAAGCAACCGACTCTTGATCTCAGCTCAGGTCTTGATCCCAGGGTTGTGAGTTCAAGCCCTGTACTGGGCTCCATGCCAGGTGTGGAGACCACTTTTAAAAAGGGGGTGGGGACACCTGGGTGGCTCAGATGGTTGGGCATCTGCCTTCGTCTCTGGTCGTGGTCTCTGGGTCCTGGGATCAAGCCCCATGTTGGGCTCCAGCTCAGTGGGGAGTCTTCCTCTCCCTCCCTCTGCCTCTTCCCCTGCTTGTCCTCTCTCTCTCCATCTCTGTCTCTGGATCTCTCTCAGATGAATAAATAATATCTTTAAAGAAAAAAAAGGGTATTTACTGTACGAATCCATGTACATAAAATTATAGAAAATACAAACCAATCTATGGTAACAGCAGATCAGTGGTTGCCTGGGGATAGGGTGGAGGGAAAGATGAATTACAAAGAGGAGTATGATGTTTTGCACTTTTACAAATCTGTCTTATTTCTGGTTTTATAGATGACATGACTCTCATATTTGCTTCTTCATTGAGTCTGTTGCAATAAATGCATCAACCTGAATGCAATGAATGAAACTTTTCCAAAAGCTTCATATTCTACAGCTTCTGGAGAATTCACTATATACTTGTGAGAGAATAAGAGTGAAAAGGGCAAACAACATCTATTATTATAAAAATAGTTTGACCTTGTAGAACTGTGAAAGATCTTAGGAACGCACAGAGGTCCCCCAACCATACTTTGAGAATTGCTGATTTAAAGTGCTCAGAACTGGGGCACCTGGGTAGCTCAGTTGGTTGAGCATCTGACTTTATTTCAGCTCCTGCAGTGGTCTTGGGTCATAGGATCAAGCTCCAAGTCAGGCTCTAAGTCAGTGCTCACCAGGGAGTCTGCTTGAGATTCTCCCTTTCCATCTGCCTCTACTCCTCTCCTTGCCTGCACTCTCTCTCTCTCTCAAATAAATAAATCTTAAAAATATATAAACTGTTTATAACCAAAAACTATTTATTCCAGCTCTAATGCTACCACCTCCATTATCTTACCTCTCCTACCCAAGACCTTGTGAAATCCTGAGAAACAGAGGAAGAAACTGGGGCACAGAGAAGCCATCAAATGGAAGGCTATACTGATAACTCTCCTTCAAAGTCCTTTCCACCCTAAGAATCTGTGGCATGGAATATTTTTCTTTTAAACAAAATCAAGAGAGCCAAAGGCTCAGCAGGACCTAGATGCACAGGATGGGGGGACTAAAGCACAACAATGGAAATATCAGAGTTTCCTTGTGACCCCCTCCTAGAAAGAGGAACAGCTGTCTCCTCTCAGGGCCTTGCTCTGGCTCACCCCAGCATGGATTTCACAGGCTCTGAAGAAATTTCAGACAGATCTGAGCTCTTACCTATTCCCTAAAGAAGTGTCTGCCCCAGTTGAACCCACCTCTGGTCTAAACCTTCAATCCAGATGAAAACTTTGCCCTGGCATGGGGCAGCAAACAGAGGGCATTAAGATTAGGAGTCTGTCAATCAGAGTGTGAATACTGTTTCCCCTTCTGATAGGCTACATAATCTTGAGTATATTACAGAACTTTTCTGAACCTCAGCTTCCTCATTTGTAGAAGGGAAATCATCTTATCTTTCTGACAGGATTACTGTACATACTCAGTAAGATAACAACACGTGGACAAATCCCAGCAGAGTACCAAGCACCTAACAGAGGCTCAATCTTAGTGACTCTTAACATTTTTATAGAAAAACCAAAGGGCAAGACGGAAATACCACAGATTCTAGCATCAGATACCCCTGGGTTTGAGTCCTAACAATACGGGCTTTGCACAAGTCATTTCAACCACCTTGCA
Source organism: Taxidea taxus jeffersonii (assembly GCA_003697995.1). Classification (NCBI taxonomy): domain Eukaryota; kingdom Metazoa; phylum Chordata; class Mammalia; order Carnivora; family Mustelidae; genus Taxidea; species Taxidea taxus. The sequence goes on from RCUC01150958.1 coordinate 42,961, forward strand.
GAGTGACTGCGAGGGCTGACTGAAATAATGTCTATAAATTGCCTGGCATCAAGCCTATGCCCTCACTGTCATTATTACTGAGCATTTGCCGCTGTGGCTACAGGGTCACTAACTCCCAGGGAGACCCTCTCACCTCAGGGGTGAGGTGTGGTCCAGCCCTTCCTATTGCTGTTGACAGGTTAGCATGGCTGGCTCTCCATCAGACCTGAAAGGCCTTTTCCAAAGGACTTAACACCAGTCCCCACTTGCTGTTTCTCTCCCCCCAGACATACCAATTCTCCTCCCAAATATGCCAACAAGGGAAGTTACAAAGAGGCCATAACATGATAGGAGAGTTAACATCCAGGGGAATTGTTCCCAAGTCAGAGGGAGAACAGACAGTGTAAAAACCACCCCACACAGGGGAGAGGCTGTACACGGGCTCTGGAGGCAGGCTCGAATTCAAATCCTGCCTCTACTACTCACTTAGTAACTGTAGCCTTTGTAAGCTAGTTTCTCACCTGTAATTGAGAATAATGGTAGCTAAGTGTAAAGCACACTTAGCACAGTGCACATAGAAAACATCAAGTTTTATCCACCATCACTACTTCTATTACCGTTACAGCAGGAGTCCAATGTTTTAACAATAATACCTACGTAGCTCACATTCCCACCAAGACACTAGGATCGAGAGCGGCAGCATGGCACCGGAAGAAACGGCCAGTCTTCACATTTACGTACTTTCCAGTTTCTTTTGGAAGCACCAGTGACTGGAATAACATGTAAAACTTAACAAAGAGGAGAAGAAGTTTTAAAACTCACCCCAAGCTCACTCACAGCAAGAAGCATCCATCCCTGGCCTTGGAGGACCGGGCCACGTGATTAGGAAGCGCCTGCGCAGAAGCAGGCAGTGGTGCTTGGGAAACACGTCTGAGAGGCCCAACCAATCAGAACGCGCCCGGGTGAGCCAGGTCTCTCTGTTGCTGGGAAGCTCCTGGGACCCAAGGGCCACGTGACCTGAAGTGGCTTTGGTTGCCAACAGTGCTGGCACAGTACGGCTCTCGCTTGAAGGGACCGGAAAAGAGTTGGGAGAGTGGGAAGGGATTGCGAGATGAGCACATCTGGAGAAAGGGTGGGAGAAGAGCAAAGATGAGGAGACAGCACAAGAGCGCCCTTCCTCCCCCACCAAGTAGAGAGAGGCACGGGAGGCACCAAGATGAGGAGATGGTGTGAAGGAAAGACAGAGGTGACTGGTGTGTCTGGGACCTGTGCGCAAGCGTCTCCTACTCTCCTCTCTAGAGGCTCACTCTATGCCACTTTATAACCTTTAATCCTGTAAAGGACACTGACGAACCTCGCTCATACTTCCACTGACCTTAAGTGATGTAGTAGCTGAATTTCATCCTTGGATCTGACTCCTGGGATCCTTGGCTGTCTCCTGTGAGATGAGCCCAAGGATGCCCAGCTCCACCTACTCTCGTGGGACGCCGTGAGAGAAAAGACAGAAGAGGAAAAGTGATGGCAGTGCAGGGAGGCAAGGGAAGGAAGGAGCTAATGTGGAAAAGAAGGGAAGAGTTTGTGAAGAGGAGGGAGATCAAAGGAGAAGAGACTAAAAAAGAGACGGAGTGTGAGGAGGAAAGGGAAGAGTTAAGGGGGAGCAGTAGGGAAGAAGTCAGGAGAGGAGCAGGAAAGATGGAGCCATGGCCCAGCGTGGGCTTAAGCCAGAGGAAGGTGGGGAGAGGATGATGGTGGAATCTGCAAAGGGTCAGAATCATCTGGAGCATAATCCAGGTCCCCTGGGTAGCTCAGTAGGTTGGGCATCAGACTCTTGATTTGGCTCAGATCATGATCTCTTGGGTCATGAGATCAAGCCCAGTAGTACTCCACACTCATTGGGATCTGCTTGAAGATTCTCTCCCTCTGCTCCTCCCCCCACTCTCTCTCTTCCTCTCTCTCTCTCTAAAATAAATAAACCTTAAAAAGAAATTTATCACCTGGAGCATAATCCTAAAAGCTGAAAGAACAAGGGTTGGAGTTTAAGTAGGTATTTGTGGTTTGTTTTCTCTTGCTGTGAAAGCATGGAGCATGGGGATCACTGCCATGGTGCTGGTGACTGGCTAAGCAGCTCAGCAGGAGAGTCGGATGGAGGCAAGTTGGAACTTGCCTTCTGACCTGTGCTGTGGGGATCTCTAAGCTGAGGCTGGGTTGCCATGTTCAGTTTATCTGTGAACGGAATGGGCTCCCCCAGTACACTATTCTCGAGTTATCAACAGTTTGATCCAAAGTCTTCCCTTTGGGCCATGTTGTGGTTTGTGGGGTTTGGGTTTAAAAAAAAAAAAAAAAGATGTACTTTATTACGAAGGTAATGATTTTAAAAAGTCTTTATCTTCTTTTTTCCTCTAAAAATCTGAACAGGTCCTGTGTTTGATCTTAAACATTGTGGACTAAGAAGGGCAGATTTTTCCTTTCCTTCTTGGGTTTTTGTTAGCATCCTGGGATTCAGTCTCTTGAAGGGAAGGTCTGAGAGGAAGAGAGCATAGCACATGGACTATTACTCAGCAATACAAAGGAATGAAGCACTGTTACACTCTCCAACAAGGATGAACCTTGAAAACATGCTGAGAGAAGCCAGTCACTAAACATATATATTGTATGATTACATTTGTATAAAATGATCAGCAAAATTCAGAGAGACAGAAAATAGATGAGTGGTTGCCAGGGCTGGGAGAGGATTTGGGGGCATGCTATAGGGAATGGAGTTTCTTTTTAGGGAGATGAAATGTTCCAAAATTGATTGTGGTGATGGTGCAGAACTCAGAATATACTGAAAACCATTGAGCTGTACATTTTAATTTTTTTTTTAAGATTTATTTATTTATTATTTAGAGAGAGAGCGAGAGCGAGCACAGGCAGACAGAGAGGCAGGCAGAGGCAGAGGGAGGAGCAGGCTCCCTGCCAAGCAAGGAGCCCGATGTGGGACTCGATCCCAGGACGCTGGGATCATGACCTGAGCCGAAGGCAGCCGCTCAACCAACTGAGCCACCCAGGCGTCCCTGAGCTGTACATTTTAGATGAATGAATTGTATAGGATGTGAATTATAGCTGAATAAAGTTGTGAAAGAAGGAAAGGGGGCGAGGGAGGGAGGGAAGGAAGGAGTGAGTGAGCAAAGAAGCAGAGGTGGGAAGATTGTATCTAATTTAAGGGGCCTTGAATGGATCCGTGTGGCTGGCATTTAAGGAAATAGTTAAGAGTGAAACTAAGGCCAAAGAATGCAAGGCCTAGCATTTCATGTCAGAGTTTGAACTTGATTGACAGCCAAGTTGTCAAATACAGTAGCCTCTAGCCAAATGTGGCTAACGAGCACTTAAAATGTGACTAGTCCAATTTGAGGTGTGCTATAGGCACAAAACACACGCCAGATTTTGAAAATTTAGTATTAAAAAATGTAAAATTTCGTTAATTTTTGTATTGATTGCATGTTGAAATAATATTTTTCTGTATCGTGTTAAATAAAATATATTGTTAGTCTTACTTTTTAAAATAACTTTGTAAAAGTTTGTTTTTTAACAAACTTTTTTTTGTTTGTTAAACACATGTAAAAAACATGTGTTTTTTAACATGGCTACTAGGAAGTTTTAAATTACGTATGCAACTCCCATTACATCGCTACTGGACAGAGCTGTTAGAGATGAGTGGGAAGCCACTGAGAATTCTTGAGTCAGCACAGGGGTTGGCAAATGTTTTCTGTAAAAGGCCAGATGGTAAATATTTTAGGACTCGAGGGCCATACAACCTCTGTTGCAACTACTCGACTCTGCTGTTGTTGTATAAAAGCAGCTATAGATAATGCGTAAACAAATAATCAAAGATGCATTCCAATACAACTTTATTTACAGATGCTAAAATTTTAATCCCACATAATTTTCACATGTCATGAAATAATCTTCTTTTTATTTTTCCCCAAGCATTTGAAAATGTAAAAAACATTCTTAGTTTGTGGGCTGTATGAAATCAGGCAGTGAAAGAGATTTGGCCCATTGGCCAGAGTTTGCCAACCCCTGAGTTAAAGAGTTAAGCCAGAGTCTCTGAAAATCTTGTGCAACCACCAGTAGCCCTGATGTTCTCCCCACACTCAGGCACACAGTGCTTGGAAAATTCCTTCTCCTCTGCAAGCAGCATGGATTCACATAACATTTGATCTGGAAGGGACTGTAAGGATCATATGCTCCTACCTTCTTATGTTACATTTGAGGAAACTGAGTCTCAAAGAGGTAAACTCACATAAACAAGGTCACGTTGCGGTGAAGAGGTTAGAAATAATAGGAGTAATTGCAAGACTATCAGGGAGCAGCTGGCAAAAAAGGAAGGGTCTAAGGTCAGACTGTGTACCCAGGCCCCATTTAGGGACACTGAATTCTAGCTCATCCTTCCAACCATTCATCAGTTCTTCTAATCATCACTTCCTTCTTTTTTTTTTTTTTTAAAGATTTTTATTTATTTATTTGACAGAGAGATCACAAGTAGGCAGAGAGGCAGGCAGAGTGGGGGTGGGGGGGAAGCGGGCTCCTCGCCGGGCAGAAAGCCCGATGCGGGACTCAATCCCAGGACCTTGAGATCATGACCTGAGCTGAAGGCAGAGGCTTAATCCACTGAACCACCCAGGCATCCCCATCACTTCCTTCTTGAGACAGCCTGGGTGCCGGGCACCATGTGAGGCTTTGAGGAACCAGACATTAACTGGCCTTGAGGAGCTCAGTGTAAGAAAAAGATATTTTAAAACATATCTTTTGGGCACCTGGGTGGCTCAGTCATGAAACATCTGCCTTTGAATCAGTTCATGATCCCAGAGTTTTGGGATCAAGCCCCACATCGGGCTCCCTGCTCAGTAGGGAGCCTGCTTCTCTCTCTGCCTGCTTCTCCCCCAGCTTGTGTTCCCTCTTTGGCTGTCTCTCTCTGTCAAACAAATAAATAAAATCTTTTAAAAATTTTAAAAATTAAAACTTTAAAAAAAAATAACACATATCTTTTATGTTTTATGGGAGAGGAGACAGAGTTATTGGAAGGAGACAAAAAAGGCCCAAGCAATGATCAGAAGGACAAGTAGGAATTAGCCAAGTAAAAGGGAAGGGGGGAAGAATATTTTATATGCAAAGACCTGGAACAGAGTGGCCAATATGTTTAGGGAAGGTAAGCAGATCATGGGCGTGAAGCTTTAAGTAGGAGGTGAAAGTGGGAAAGGTGAGCCTGAATGTCAGTTGGACCCAGAATATGAAGATCTTCTGTTTAAAGACATTGGCCTTGATCGCGCATTAGGTGGTGAGGAGACACGGAGAGGTTTTAAACAGTGAGGTAAGACAGACTGAGTTTTAGAAAAATCACATTGGCAGTGTGCCAGGCAGAGGGGAGAGACGATTCCATGTGGAAGGACTGGCCTGAGCAAAGGCCTAGATGAACGAGAGGCCTGGTAACAAGTGATTTGGTGGGACTCAAGCAAGCAGAGCATGACAAGCATCAAGGAGAGATAAACCTGGGAAAGAACTGTGTACAAATGGGAGAGGGTCTTCAAATCCCAGCTGAGGAGTTTGGATTTGATTGTTCAGGTACGGAGACTGGTCAGAACCCCATGGCAGTAAGTAGGAAGGTAGAACACAGACTTAAGGTCAGGTTTTCCTAGCTTTGCCATGTATTAGTTAAACCTCTGTTTCCTCAGAGGTACAACGGAGGCAATAAAATGATGAGGGTTAAGCAACAGAACATGTAAAAAGTGCTTATCACTTTTTAAGAGCCTGACACAATGAGCACTCAAAACCCCCGACGGAATGCATCACATCAAAGGGCTCTCAGTTCCTACCAGAGGGAAGAGATTCTGCTAGAAGAACATTCTGGGGCGGGATGCCCCTGATCCCTTATTTTTCAACTCGAGCTAACTTCCCATCCTTTATGTGGAAAACCACTGTGAAAAAACAACTACCCACATTCTGGGGTAGTTTTCTCTAAGAAGCGCAAAGGAACTCATGTACCCACCTCTGGTGTTATATCTTTCTCCAGAGCGGTGCCCAGAAAGCCAGCAGCCTAGTTTAAGAGTGCTGGGCCTCCTCCCCAGGACCCTGTGACAACCTTTGCATTCACATAGCCCTGATTATCTGTTAGTTTCATATTCATTTAAATGGTCTTTTAGTGGTCTTTATGTGCAGAATAGTTTATATATATGTATATATATCATGTGTGAGAAAGGAAAAATATTTTATGTATATGTTTATATAGACACAGAATAGCTCATAAGAACCTGGTCATTGGGGGCACCTGGGTAGCTCAGAGGATTAAGCATTTGCCTTTAGCTCAGGTCATGGTCTCAGGGTCCTGGGATCGAGCCCTGCATCAGGCTCTCTGCTCGGCAGGGAACCTGTTTCTCCCTCTCTCTGCCCGCCTCTCTGCCTACTTGTGATATCTCTCTCTGTGTCAAATAAAATAAAATCTGTGTCAAATAAAACAAAATCTTTTTTTAAAAGATTTTTATTTATTTATTTGACAGAGAGATCACAAGTAGGCAGAGAGGCGGGCAGAGAGAGGGGTGGGGGAAGCAGGCTCCCCGCTGAGCAGAGAGCCCAATGCGGGGCTCCATCCCAGGACCCTGAGATCATGACCTGAGCCGAAGGCAGAGGCTTAACCCACTGAGCCACCCAGGTGCCCCATAAATAAAATCGTAAAAAAAAAAAAAATGAGAGGGACGCCTGGGTGGCTCAGTTGGTTAAGCGCTGCCTTCGGCTCAGATCATGATCCCAGCGTCCTGGGATCAAGTCCCACATCAGGCTCCTTGCTCGGCAGGGAGCCTGCTTCTCCCTCTGCCTCTGCCTGTGCTTGCTTGCTCTCTCTCCCTCTCTCTCTGTCAAATAAATAAAATCTTTAAAAAAAATAAATAAAAATAAAAATAAATGAGAACACACGTTTATACAAGTTCTACATGAGGTTCTCAGTAAAAAAAAAAAGGACCTGGTCACTGGTCTTCTCCAGGATGGGGTATGGTGTGCATAGAAACAAAGGTTTTGGGGGGACTTACTTTCTACTCCTTTGTACCTTCTGAGGAACCAGGTATATGTATCATCTATTTAAACAAATCCAATTTAAAAAAATCCAAATCCAATAAATTTTTAAAATTCAGAAAAGCATTTCTGCTTTTCTATAACAGAAGTCGATCAGGTCCACTGTTGGTTTAACCTCCAGTTGTGCTTTCCACTGCCTTCCTCTGTAGTCCAAAGCTGGAACAGTGAACGAGAGGGTGACAGTCTTGGTTTCCATCCCCCACTGCAGAGGTTCGAACCCTTCTGTCACCCAGGCCTCCCAGCTGGGGAATGGGGAGATTGGCCCTCGCCACTTTCCCCACAGGGGTAGCATTGAGAACTAGCTATCTTTTGGTAAAGGATTTCAGGACCTGGGAATGAAAGAGAATATATTAACACAAAATACTCCTGCTTTTTAACCCCACGTAGTTCTAGGGAAATCTAATATAAAGGCTTCAGATCCACTTACAGTTGCTGCACTGAAGACGAATGCTAATTAGTGACACTGACAATTGTCATTTTCTTTGTAAACCCACTTGATGACTGGGAGCTGCAGGAATCTTGCTATATGAGCCTTCTTTCTTTGAACAACAAAGTCTCAGTCTGACCTACCCGAAACAGACAGGAAACCTGCCCCCCTCAATTACAGGTCTCAGCTGAGAGGCAGTGTTTGGTGTCCACACTGTCTATCTAGACAACATTTGCCTAACCGGGTCCAGTGACTGCGGCTTATCTTTTTTTTTTTTTTTTTTAAGATTTTTTTATTTATCTATTTGTTAGAGAAAGAGCAAGCACAGGCAGACAGAGAGGCAGGCAGAGGCAGAGGGAGAAGCAGGCTCCCTGCGTAGCAAGGAGCCCGATGTGGGACTCGATCCCAGGACGCTGGGATCATGACCTGAGCCGAAGGCAGCCGCGTAACCAACTGAGCCACCCAGGCATCCCCTGCGGCTTATCTTTTAATGAGGTTCTCCGTTCCTTCTCTCTCCAGTGCCCTCATCTAGAGTGAGATGCACAGACAGCATTTAGCAAATGGTGGCTGAACTAATGGCTGGCTGACTTCAGGAGTGCCCTCCTTTTGTTGATAGGGAAATAGAGGCACGCAGAAATGCACTGCCCTGCCTGAGTTCCATTACAGAAGAAATCACGGCTGTAGGCAGGAGTCCCAATTCAGCTCCTAAAGTCCCAATTCTGTTCCATTCTGTGTTTCCATCTTCAAAGTCAGGGAAATAGGAGAAGCCGCTTCACAGTGAATCCTAAATCTAGATAACCCAAGTAAATGACTAAGCCACCATCCCTCCCCAGATCTGGTTCCCCATCTGTAAATAACAGTGCAGGCAGGATAATCTCTTAGGTCCCTCTGCTTTCTCTGTGGTCTGGGCACACAGCTGTGTGTCCACCAGCCACCTTTCACCGCCTCTTCCTCCAAGTTGTGTTTCTTTAATTCTTTGAGTTTCCCAAGAGTTTCAAGGGGGCGCTGCGAAGCCGGCTACAGGCAACCAGCGGGCTCTTCCCTTCTTGGAGCTGCCTGAGTGCCCGGGTCTCCCTGCTGGTAACCAAGCCCTTGTCTGCCTTTCGAGCAACCCAGCCCTTTCTTATTGTTGCTGTCTGTTTCCATTTGCTCCTTTTATTCTCCAGGTTTTCCTTGACTCTGATGTTTTTCCCCCTGCTGCACAACAAGCCCTTCTGATCTCTGTGAAAGGCAAACCCGTGTCATTCTTCCAAATCATCATTGTATGACATGTTTTTATATCAGCCGGACAAAGGAGCTATTTGATCAGGGGGTATGGTGTGTGATTGTAAGAAATTCAGCTAGTCGGTGGCAACCATTGTTCCCCAAGCGGCTCCCTGACCCCATTCTGTTCCAGGAAAAACTCCCTGAGAGTGGCCTCTATTCATGGAGTAACACCAGTCCGCAGCCGCGCTCCGGGAGCATGCTCAATTCCTAGCGGTGTCACCGATAGCTGCCCACGGCCATCCTTTAACTCTTTCATCAGCATTAGGTTTCCAACCCCACAGCTGTTATCACGGCCGCTCGCTCAGGGGGTTAGAGATATAGGCGTGCTCTCTGCTCTCCCTCTTATCTTGGAGAAATTCAACCTTCCTTTGAAATGGTCATTTGGAAATTACCCGTCTGCTGCTTTCAGCTCAGCAGGCCTGGCTAGCACACCCTGCCCTCCTCAGTTTTCCCCTGAGGACAGCCTCCCCAGTTCTGCCAATTCACAGGCCCTGCTGCTCAGTGGCCTGCCTCCTGTGAGGTAGACCAGTGGCCCCTCAAGATGGTTTCTCATGGGCCCCTCACCCCGACCTCCGAGTCTTGGTGAGAATCAGCCTCCCAAAGATAAGGAAACACTTCCACACACTAACAAATATTACTTGCTTAGCTCTCCCTTGCCCTCCTTCCAGTACACATGGGGCCCCTATGTGTGTAGGACCCTGTGTCCAACATTACAGAAGAATCATATTAAGATTGGCCCTTGGCCCCAGGAACTCAACACCTGAGAGGAAGTGAGACAGTGGTCTTGGGTCTGCAGAAACATCCATACCACTTGCTCATCGTTAATCCTGTGCCATTAAAAGAGTGTGAGGGATCCCCAAACTATTCGGGCCTAACTGCCCAGCACACAAACTACCCAAACGATTGGACTGCTGAACACCACACACAGTTGTGAGCTATATATCCTTCTCAAAAAGTCCAGCCTGCCCTGCCCATGTGGATCTTAGCATTAGACATCTACAGAACAGCCCTGAAACCACTAGAAGATTCTGAGAAATGTCTTAAAACCTAATAGCGTTGGGGTTTTCCTTCTTGTCACTGTGCTCATTTTACAGAGACGAGAAATGGAGGCACCAAGTCGATACCACGCAAAACCAGTGGCCAAGCAAAGCACTCAAAACGAGAGCCTGCTGTTCATTCCTCCCCTGGTTCATTTTTTAATTCATTAAGGTCTTTTTGTCCAAAAAGCTGGCTATAGATTAGACTATTGTCTACTCCCTACTATCAGGGAGTCAAGGACCTCAAAGCCAATAAAAATGCCAACTCAAGAGTCTAAAATCCTAAATGAGGTCATGTCTCTACTTTATCCACGGTCCGTGTTTCTTTGCCTTGAGTCAACAGAGCAGCTCCTCCAGCAAGAGACTCCCAGCCTGGCTCCTCCACCACCTCCAGGTCCTCTCCCACCCCAGGGAAACATCCACAATGCAATAGCTACAGTATTCACAGCTATATGTATGGTGAGCAAATAATTTATGGTCCAAGCACTAATTCATGTTACAGTGCAGATGCACCTTGAAAACATTACGCTAAGTAAAAGAAGCTGACACAAGAGGCCACATATTATGTGAATCCAAACCTATGAAATGTCTAGAATAAGTAAATCCACGGGGACGGAAAGGAGATTAGTAGTTTCCAGAGTCTGGGAGGAGGGAGGGAATGGAGAGTGACTGTTTACGGCATGATGAAAATGTTCTAGAATTAGATAGTGACAATGATACACTGAAAACCACCAAATTGTACACTTTAAATGGGAAAAGTTGGGGCGCCTGGGTGGCTCAGTGGGTTAAAGCCTCTGCCTTCGGCTCAGGTCATGATCTCAGGGTCCTGGGATGGAGCCCCGCATCAGGCTCTCTGCTCAGCAGGGAGCCTGCTTCCCCCTCTCTCTCTGCCTGCCTCTCTGCCTACTTGTGATCTTTCTCTCTGTCAAATAAATAAATAAAATCTTTTTTAAAAAATAAAATAAGGGACGCCTGGGTGGCTCAGTTGGTTAAGCGGCTGCCTTCGACTCAGGTCATGATCCCAGCGTCCTGGGATCGAGTCCCACATCGGGCTCCTTGCTCAGCAGGGAGCCTGCTTCTCCCTCTGCCTCTGCCTGCCAGTCTGTCTGCCTGTGCTCGCTCCTGCGCTCTCTGACAAATAAATAAAATCTTTTAAAAAAAAAATAAAATAAAATAAAATAAAATAAATAAAGGGGGAAAGTTTGTGCTATGGGAAGCCCAGCAAAAGAGCAAAAAGAAAAGAAAGGATCAGGACACTGTTGAAGTATTAATAATTACTCTGGGGAATATGTATAAACGAGGACATATGGCCTAGGGTCCACCCAGGCAAGAATTCTGTGGCCACTAGTGGTCCCAGAGACCATGTGGATCAGTGTTCTCAGCTCCTAAATCCCCCAAGCCATTTAAGATTCTGTTTCTTCTTGAATGTGACTCCTCTTTTGTAACGAGCTTTAAAAGTTTACTCTGTGACATTGAACCTCTTCCTACTCACCTGGAATTTGCCCATTCATCCGTTCATGCCCTAATCCCACAGTTATCGCTGTGCCACTGTACCTCAGCATAGGGCTGAGGAACATAGATGAAAAAATCAAGTTTCCTTCACTCCAGGAGTTCACTCACTACCGAGAAGGTTGACATTAAGTAAAAGAAAGTACATTTGAGACCGAAGAATGTTTTGGGTACCAGGAGGCCTGATGAAGGGGAAAGTTAGTTCTTCCTGAAGCTGGGATTTTCTAGATGCCCACCCACTGCTTGACTTCCCAGAGGGACTGTGAGGGCCCCACTCGAGGAAAAAGGAATGCCTTCTTTGTCTTTGGTTTTCTCTCCCATTCCCCATGGTCCCTGCTGGCAAATGGCCTGTCACATCCAGCACACCTTGGGACACCACCACCTGAACAGCTCTGGAACTTCTTTCCCCGGAGGTGCCCTGTACTCCAACTCAGACTCCCATTCTCTGGATATCATCTGGATCTTTTCCTTCCTAAGTGCATTGTGTTCTTGCCCATTTTTCTGCCCACTCCTGAGGGCTTATAAGGTTAAACCCCTTGATCAAGGTCACACAGCTGGTTAGTAACAAAAGCCAGGCTAGAACCCAGATTCAGCCCTCGCAGTGAAGCCCTTTTGAGCCTCCATTGAGGGGTTTTATTTTTCTAGCAAAGTGCCTATAGCATGAAGAGGGAAACCCTAGTCAATCCTAAATCAGTTTTTTGTTTTGTTTTGTTTTCTAATTTTTGCTTTAGCTGTCAGCCTGGGCCATCCCAGGGGCAGCGGGGACAGTCATAAGTAAATGATTACTGACCACCACCACCACCACCCCCGCCGAAGGGTACATGTCAAGGTCTCAGCACAAACATCAGGCTGGAGCTTCTGACCCCTTACAGCCACCTGTGTAACCCCAGGCCCTAGGCCACACAGCTCAGAACCCACAGGCCATGGGGTGGCTCAGTTGGTTAGGTAACTGCCTTTGGCTCAGATTGTGGTCTCAGGGTCCTGGGATTGAGCCCTGTGTCAGGCTCCCTGCTCAGTGGGGAGCCTGCTTCTCCCTCTCCCTCAGCCTGCCTGCTTGTGCTCTCTCTCTCTCTCTGTCAAATGCATAAATAAAATCTTTTTAAAATAATTACAAAAAGAACCCACAGGCCAGTGATGTTTCTTTCCTTTTTTTAAAATGGTTTAACAATTTTTTTTTTTTGGACAGAAAGAGAAATCACAAGTAGGCAGAGAGGCAGGCGGGGCGGGGGAGCAGGCTCCCCACTGAGCAGAGAGCCCGATGTGGGGGTCCCGACCCCAGGACCCTGATTCCATGACCTGAGCTGAAGGCAGAGGCTTAACGCACTGAGCCACCCAGGCGCCCCAGTGGTGTTTCTAACTAGGCAGGAGAAGCAATGAGATGTAGTTCCCCTTTAATACAGTAGAAGTTCACAGTTGGAGGAGTCAGAGGCAGAAAAGCTTGGAAGTTAAGCACTTGAGTTTTAAAGGCCAGCAGATCTGGATTTAAATCCTGGCTGCATAACTGAAAGGCAAATGTTCCTTCACTTTTCCAAACCTCAGTTTCTCCAATCGTAAAATGAGAATAACCACTTATTTAGGGGATAAAATCCTCCTAGGCATAACAGCTACTAGAGTATCATGATGCGGGTGAAATGAGATGAGGCATATGAAGGACTTAGCATAGTCCATGGGAGATAGTAAGCACTTAATAAATGCTAGCTATTGTTATTACTTTCCTTTCTAAAACTCCCTCTGGTCTTTGAAGGCTTCCAAACTCTAGAAATGGTTGGGTAAGTCCTCAAATCATGTCTGCAGCCCTCTTAGTTGCTCCATCAGTGCCAAGACCAAGCACTAAGCCAGCAGATGGGACTTCCTTCATTCATTCATTTACCAAAATTAATGAAACACCTACTATAGTCCAAGACCATGTGAAGAATTATAGTTCTCAATAAGTAGGTATAACTCGGTGTTATTAAAGAATAATGTATGAGACCACACCACAAAGGATTGCCTGGGTGACACAAAGGGGAGGAGACAATTTTAGGTTTTGAAGGGTGGGTAGGAGTTCGTCTAGACAGAGGGAATAGTACATGAGAAGGCAAATCCATGGAAAAGCACAGAGAATTTGGGAAACAGTAAAAAAGTCTGTATCACTAGAATCCCCTACAAAAGTAGAAGGAGAGAAGCTGGGAAAGCTGTGGCCAGATTGTGAAAGGCCTCATGTTGAGGAATTTGAATTTTATCCAGCAGGCATGGAGAAAGAGTAGAGATTTTTAAGCATGCAGGTGACTTGAAACAATCCTTGGCTTCGTTTAGAAATTTTTGTTCTGACTACTTTGTAGTGAAAAGAGTGCACATGAGCCCCAATCTTTTGGGCAAGGAAGGAGATCATGACCTACCAGAAAGGTGGAAAAGTGCTGCCGCCACTCTGGCTCCAGGGGACAGAGAGGTCGGTTTCCACTCTGCTATAAGCTCTCAGTCCCACCAAATTTCACACAGGTTCTGGGGGACTTGCAAAGACTTTGGAATTTTTTCTTTAACAAAACAGAGTGGAGGTGAGTTCCTCTCAAAGTTCTTATTATCGGTAGGATTTAAAACTGGTATTTATGGGGCACCTGAGTGCCTCCATGGGCTAAGCCTCTGCCTTCGGCTCAGGTCATGGTCTCAGGGTCCTGGGATCAAGCCCTATATCAGGCTCTCTGCTCAGTGGGGAGTCTGTTTCCCCCTCTCTCTCTGCCTGCTTGTGATCTCTTTCTCTCTGTCAAATAAGTAAATAAAGTCTTTTAAAAAATAAAAAATAAATAAAGCCGATATTGACCTTGGGGTCTAGACACTGGAATCTTACCTCTAACACCTGAAGAACCAACTGTGTGACCTTGGGCCAGTAAGTCTCTGTTCCTCAGTGCTTCCTCCCTTCCACCAGGTGGGAACTCTTCCCGCACCACACGGGTACCTGTCTTAGGTCACCTTTTCCATTATATCCTGTTCTGTGTTATTAGTCATGGGCGTGCTTTGCAGAGTAGAAAGCCTAGAGTCCACAGATCTGAATTCTAATCCTGGCTCAGCCACTTACCAGCTGTGTGGCTTAGAGACATTATTTTACTCTGCTGAACCCTAACGTCCTCCTCCGTAAATCTGGAATATTGATGTCTAACACACAGAGTCCTTAGATCAACAGAAGGAATAATTGAAACACAGTGTATAAACACAGTGCCTGAACCATGAAGTATCACTAAAGAACATTTACGTGAACATACTACACACACACACACACACACACACACACACACACTTGAACCTAAAAGCACTTAGCTTAAGACACTTATGAGTGTGGACTCAGTGTCAATATTGATATTTCATTTATTCCTGGATTTTCTTATCTTTAAAAGGTAATGATACTCTCTGACTCATCTGCCCTGAATAGTTGGACTAAAATTAAAAAGCACACGCATTTGTAATCACCTATTTGACATCCAGCTGTCACTTGCATGTACAGCTTCTCTCACTAAAGTGTCAACTCCGTGGGGACAGGACCAAAACCACTGCTCTCTCTGTGGATGAGAAATGGGGTTGGAGCCTAGGGCCTGGTGCACGGCAGCGGAAAGAATCATTTTTAAGCCCCACATTCCACACGGAGCCCATCCCCAAGCCGGGAGGTACCCCCCTGTCCAGCCCCACTACCCATTCTCAGTCACCACCTTCTGCTGACCGCCCAGGCTCATGCACAGGCATCACAAAAGTTGCCTTCTGGGGCGCCTGGGTGGCTATCGGTGAAGCATCTACCTTCCACTCAGGTCATGACCCCAGGGGTCAGGGATCAAGCCTTGCATCAGGCTCCCTGCTCAGCGAGGAATCTGCTTCTCCCTCTGCCCTCACCCTGCTTGTGCTCCCTCCCTCTCTCTCTCTCTCTCAAATAAATAAATAAAATCTTAAAAAAAAAAAAAACAATGAAAGAAAAGAAATGTTGACTTCTTAGCCTAAGCCCAGTCACTAAGGGCAGCCACGAGCCAGGCCTTGAGATGGTTGAGGAAGTGAGCAGGGACTGGCGAGGGTCTCTCTCCACCTGCAGGGTGGGACCAGCCCTTGGTGCCCTCGGTGCCCTCTGTGCTGGCCCCAGGGGAGAGTCATCAGGGCAGCCTGAGCTCCGGAGGCTGCAGGAGAAAGGCTAGTTGGCAAGACCACAGCCTCTGGCTCAGCTCCTGGCCCTCGGCGTGGCAAACGTCCTTCTCAGAGTCCAAAGCTGCCTGCCACTCAGCGGTACCACAGGGAGTCCCACACCTACACAGCAGCCAGCCTCCTGGGACCCAGTCCAACTGCCTTCCCTTTGCCCTGCTCAGCCTCGTTCCTGGGATCCTCAGAAACAGAGAGCTCTGCTGGGTCGGCTCCAGCAGCCCTTAGCACCACACAGGGCAGGCTAGTAACAATAGCTCAGCTAAGCGCCTTATTTATGGGGCAGATCTGGGGGCTCAGCCCCTGGAGAACGCAGAGCTGCTCTGCAGGTGGGAGCAGAAGTTTCCCCATGGGCTCCCAGGTTACCTGCAAGGCCTTAGCTCTCTGAGGTGCCTTCTAACCTACACTGGAATCCCTAGGGGCCGGCTGGGAGGGAATGGAGGAAAAGCCACCCAGCCTGCCAGGTGTCTTCCTCGGGGCTGCCCAGGCAAAGGGGAAAAGGAATTCCTTGAACAACAACGAAAGCCTTGACTGAGTGTTTCCTCTGGGCCCAGCACTTTCTAAGCACTTTATGTGTGTTATCTTTGGCCCTCCACTTCTAAATAGACACTATTATGAATCCTGTTTTACAAACGAGGAGCCTCACCCCAGAGAAGTGAATCACTTTCACATGGCCAAGGATGCAAGCTAGAGAAAGGACCACTTCCTGGGGTGAAAGGACCACTTCCTTTGTCTCATACCGTGACATGAAGGGGACGACAGGGTTTATTTTAGGGGGAGGACAGAGAGACAGAGTGAGAGAGAATCTTCAGCAGGTTCTGTGCCCAGCTGGATCCCACAACCCTGAGATCAGGACCTGAGCCAAAATCGAGAGTCGAACACTCAACCGACTGAGCCACCCAGGTGCCCTGAGAGAGTTTATTTTAAAACAAACAAACAAACAAACAAAAAACTCAGATTCTTGGGCTCTAATGAGGCAGTTTAAGACTGAAGAGTGCGTTGTGGCAGAAGCTACTTCAGTACTTCTGAGTCCAAAATCCCGGGTTCAGATCTGAGGTCAACCACTAATTAGCTCTGTCTCTTGGAGCAAATGACTTACTGCATTGAGTCCCAGTTTCCCCATCTGTAAAATGGGGCTAGTAGTGCCCAACTTGCCCGGCTGTCAGGAGGGTTGGAAATGACACAGACAGCACACCTGGCATCTAATGGGTGCTTGGCACGTGGTAATTGTGCCTGCGACCCTCTCTCCCCTCCCTTGGGTGAGCAGGCGGCCCCGTCGCTGACCAATCCAGCAGCCCACTGGAGTAAGTGGAAGCAGCTGGGAGGGGGTGGGAGAGAGAGGGGAAGGGCAGGCAGCTTGAGTGACTGCAGGCCAGCCCTGGGGGCCTCACAGGGGATATTGGCCCTAGCCACAGGTGCACCAATTACTCTCCCCTCGAAAAGCCTGGGGGTGCACTTCCCCTCGTTTCCCGCTCGGCTCAGCCCTGACCTTTGGTTCTGCAGAAGGCAGTGGCAGCTCCACAGCACCAGTCCACTGGCTGGTCGTTTGTCTTCAGGTTTCACGGCCTCCCTGAGGCTCCCAGTGCTTCTCGAGCTTTCGCTCCCTTTCCCAGCCACTTCCCAGTTAGCCTGGGAGCCTCTCAGTGGCAGCTCGGGTTTCATTCCTGGGAGCTTTGTTCCGAATGGAAGTTTCTGGTTGGGATAATCCCTGGGTGTGAGTGGTCAGTGCAGAAGAGATGGGGAGCCTCTCGGAGGCTGTGGGAACAGACCCGCTGGTCCAGGTGCTCTGAGGAGGTGCTCAGCGGCTCCTCCTGGAGGCACCTTCCTGAGGCGGCGGGGCGCAGGGGGCGGCCCTGGACTGCAGGCCTGGAGCCCACCTGGCCCTTCCTCCCTGGAGGGTCCCCGCCCCCATCTTCCCCCTAAAAGTCCCAGAGAACCCTGAAGAGCTCGGACCCTCCATCTCCCTCACTCCCTGCCCCAGCTGACATGTCAGGCATGAAGGAAGAAACTGAGGGGACGTCAGTCCCTCGGCTGACCGAAGCAAGTCTTGTGTACATCTATTTTATGAAATAGACTTCTATACAGGTTTTCCTCAGGAAATTAGGTTCTGCTGCTAATTTTTTTTTCCCTGAAAACAAATACTCTGGTTCAAACCTTTTTACCTTCTCAATGAGGAAATTAAGGTTCAGGAAAGATGCATTTCCCTGAGGATTCCACAGCTGCTCCTCTTGACTCACCTTCTCTGGGATCCGTCACTATCCAGCCAAGTGGAGTAAGCTACGTACTGCCCACACCACTGGTCCGCGAGCCCCGGTGCAAGGGGCGCGGCCTGGAGGCTGGACCGCCTTGCCCGGGCCTTTATCTCTAGGAACTCCACCTCCACCCCACCCGTGTGCCCTGAACCAGCTGGGGTTGAGCTGAGCTGAGCTGAATTCCACCGGGAGCCGCCCAGGGTCCCTGCTCCCACACGGCTGTCTCTGAGGCAGCAAGGCCTCAACACTGAGCCATGGGAACTCCTCCCCAGGACCCCTCTATCCTCACACACCTTAGCTCTTCAGCTCTCTCAGCCTTTCCCATGCCTCATCAGAGGTGATGGGCCAACTCTGGCCATCTGCACTGGAAGGGAAGCTTCGAGAGTTGGGGGTCTTTCTGACTTGCTCACTGTTGCCTCTTAATACTTGCTTTCATACCTGGCACAGAGGAGGTCTCGGGTAGGCTTGGCAGGTATCAGTTTGAGGCCCGTGGGGAAAGGAAAAGCTTGGCATCAACTGGGAAGAAAGAAAGCCTTGAATGTTGGTTCTCCATGTTCTCTCTGCTCCTCTGTCCTTCCCTTCTTCCAACAGGTCACTGCCTCCCCAGCCCCTGCTTTAGGGGTTAGGAGAGGGGAGGCAAGGCCAGATCTGAGGGGCAGGGAGGTAAGACCCACACATTGGCCTCCGGGACTGAGCCGGAAGACCATCCCCCTTGCAGGACACTGGGACCTCCGTCCTCTCAGTTCTCCTAGACCTTCAGGGGCCTGGACCTTTGGCTGGCACACCTACCTGGGTAAGTGGGAGGGAGGGGGCAAGGGCAGGCGTTTTATGCATTGAGGACCTTGCCCTTCATCTCTCCCGGCCGGCTTCCTGGCTATCTTGGGCCATTGAGCCACTAGAGCTATTTCCCCAGGAAACTAACCTTCCTAGAGACCCCGCCTTTCTCCCAGCTCCTCAGTGGGCTTCTTAGATGATGTCCCTGGGCAAACCCAGGCTCGCTGGGACTTCACTCTGCCGGCCCAAACCCTCCTCCAGGGTCCCTCCCCACCCTTGTTAGGAACCATTGTTAAGACTCTCTGCCAGGTACCTTACAAACTCCTCATGACAGCTCTGTGGGGAGGAGTTTGTGACCCATTCGGCAGGTGAGGAAGTTGAGGCTCAGAGCAGTGAGGTGACTTGCTGTTTACACGGTTAGGGAGCTCCAGAGCCAGGATTCAAGATTAGTTCTGTCTGACTCCAAACTCTGACTCCTGATGTCACACGGAGCCACAGCCCATCTCTGGTGGCTGCTGTAGCCATTTTTCTGAGTCCCTTCTCTGACTTACTTAGGCCTGGCCAGGAGCGAGGATGGGCAGTCAGTGTCAGTATGAATTCCAGAGGTGCTGGGAGAGTAAGAGAAGATTCCTTTACCCTTCCCTTCCCTCTCTCTCTCTCTCTACCTGCCTCACCGGTGTGATGGATGTGGCCCCACAGGGAGGCCTGCCACCAACGCCATTCCCTCTCTCCCTCACGTGGCGCACAATCCCGCCTTACCAGGCTCCCCAGGGCAAAAATCACCATTCCAGACGCTGCTGAGGGCATAGGCTCTGACGCTGCTCCCCTCCTCCCTCTCAGCACACACCTCACAGCTCACCTCGCCTTCCAGCCACCAGTCACACCTCACTTAGGAGCACCCCTAGAAGCCACTGCTTTCTCCCTGGGCTGCTAGCACCTCTCCCCAGGACCCCCTACGTCCCCCCCCCCAAGGGAGGATCAGGCCTGGCTTAATGGAAGTGGCTGGAACTTGAGCCCAAGGTGGAGAAGTCAGCCCAAACCCTTGGAAGCCAAAGACCCAGCACCCTCCTGACCCGGCCTCTCCTATCAGACCTGAGATCGGGCAGATCCTACATGGTGTGTTACCCACGATGAATATTTTATGAGTTTGCTCCTCATTACTGAGAGTTGCGGGAGGCAGGGAGGGGAGGGTGTCCAGAAAGCCCAGGGAGAGACCGGGCAGGACGATGAGGTGGGGGAGCGTGCAATGGCCCAGCAGAGGTTGTGATGGGATGGGGGCACTTCTCCGTGAAGAAAGATTTAGCAAGAATTGATGATGTTTGTCAAGTTGAAATGTTGAATATCAGAGACTAGAAACAAGGAGGAGGCCAGAAAGGCAGAGGTTCTGAGCCCGGGCGGGGGTTGGAAGCTGTGTGTCTGTGGGCCGACAGGGACGGTGGGAGTCGGGTTGGCCCTGGCCACTCTCAGCCTTGAAAGTCACTCGCTGATCTCCTGGCTGTTGGCTTGGGTCTTGGCCCGTGCCCTGGCTCCTCGAGGGCTTGCCGTTCTGCCACTCCCAGGCCTCAGGCCTAAGCATTTTCTGGTTCTCTGGGCTCGAGGTAACTGGAGCAGCAAACCTTGAAAAGCTCAGTCCCGGCTTCTCCTTACTGCCTCAAGGCAGTGTCCAGATCTGGCCCCTTGTTCTGAGTATCTCCAGCAGACCCCAGGCCAGGGCCCATGTGATTCTTCATGACCAGGGGCCTTCATCTCCTAGTGCCAAAGCTGCAGGCCTCCATTGGTGTAGCTTAACGTCCTGACTCTCCTCTTCACCACATCCTCCCTCCACCAGCCACAGCCAAGGAAGGAAGGGAGAAGAGACACAGCTCCCAGATTGATCCAGCAGCCTGAGCTCAGTTCCCAGAGAGGGGGGCTGGGGGGGGCGGGTAACAGGCTGCAGGACTGAGCTGGAGCCCTTCTCCACATCTGCCGCCAGTAGGAGCACGAGGCTCAGCTCTGGGGCCTGCCCAGATGGACAATTAGCTCTTGAGGGTCAGCAAGAGATCCAGATGGGGAAGCAGGGCAACCAAAAGGACATACTGGCACAGCCCTCCACAGTTCCATGGGACTTGGGGATCCCCCAGAGTTCCTGCCAGCTTCCCATCTGATTCGCTACTTATTCCTCATCTCTCCTCCACTCTCTAGTTCTTAATTCCCCTTCACTCTTTCCTTTGAAGTCCCTTGGTTGCTATGGACATCCAGGGGTGGGGACGGAAGCAGAATTTGAGGAGGTTCTGATATACCCCTCCCACTGGGCGCTGCTTAGATGCTCCTTTGTCTGGGTTTTGGAAACAGGCATTGCAGCTTGAGGATACTGGGGGTGAGCCCATGTCGGACAGCACTGCATCTCCTTTTAGTAAGATTGTGCGTGCCTGGATGGGCTCCAGGCGTCACCCATCCCAGGACTACCTCAAGTCTCCCTGACCTTCAGACATTTCAAGCCCGACCCAACCCTGGATACAGAGAACCCCTAACCTGCTGCATCCACTCAACAGCTTCCCAGTCTCCTCTCACTTTATCAGTTGATTGCTTCCACCATTGTTTACTGAAAACTCACGACAAGGAGGTGCGAGGCACTGGTTCAGCACTGGATATGCATCGGGGTCCCTCCCTGCTCTCCTGGGGATTGGGGGGATAGACAGACCAAAAGCAAGCAAATAAGAAACAAGATAATATCAGATAAGGATAAGAGTAATAAAGAAATAAAGCAGAGGGGCACCTGGGTGGCTCAGTGGGTTAAAGCCTATGCCTTGGGCTCAGGTCATGGTCTCAGGGTCCTGGGATCGAGCCCCGCGTCGGGCTCTCTGCTCAGAGGGGAGCCTGCTTCCCCTCCTCTCTCTCTGCCTGCCTCTCTGCCTACTTGTGATCTCTGTCAAATAAATAAATAAAATCTTAAAAAAAAAAAAAAAGAAAGAAAGCATAGAATGACAGCAGAGATCTACAGAACGGATAGTCAGCCCTGCCAGTTCAAGAAGAACAGCATTGCAAGCAGAGGAAACAACACATGCAAAGGCCCTGGGGCAGATGCAAGACTATCTTGTTTGAGAAGCCGGAAGGAGGTGTAGCCCCAGTGGATTAAGTGGCTAAGCCCTAAGGTTAGATGGACAGTCAGGCCAGAGCAGGCCAAGGACCATGTGGGCCTCGGAAAGGAGTCTGAGTTTAATTCTAGATAAGCTGGGAGTAAAAAGATGAGATTTGTGTTTTGGAAATTCTGGCTACTAAGCACAGAAAGGATTGTCGGGGGTTATGAAAGGAATCAGGGAGAGCAGTTAGGAGCTGTTGCCATAGAGACAGACTTGAGCTGATGACCACTTGGAGCAGGGTGAGGGTGGCGGAGAAGTCGAAGAATATGTGGACTGGAGTTGAGTGAGGTTCTGGAGGTAAAGACAGTGCAATGAGAGGCCAGGAGAAGCTGAAAGAAGAGGCCAGGAGACTCCCAGGTCAAACAGACCCTACTTGTTGGCTACTTCCTCTTGGCCCTCGTGTTGGTTGGGGAGTAAGACACTTAAAGCTTCAGGCCCAGAAATTGTTGTCTTAGTCCTATATCATCATGACACCACACCGTCTTGGTTTTCCTCCCACCTACCTTATGGGCCACACTTTCTCAATCTCCTCTGTTGGTCCCCCCTCTGTCCTGACCTCTGCAGGTGTATGCCGGCGCTCGGACTTGGGGCTCCGGCTCCTCTCTTCTCTAGCTATGCTCACTCCCAAGGGAACCCATCCTATCTCCTGCTTTAAAAATCACCTGTGTGGGTGGCTCAGTTGTTAGGCGTCTGCCTGCAGCTCAGGTCATGATCCCAGGGTCCTGGGATGGAGCCCCACATCGGGTTCCCTACTTGGTGGGAAGCCTGCTTCTCCCTCTCCCACTCCTCCTGATTGTGTTCCCTATCTTGCTGTCTCTCTCTCTCTCTGTCAAATAAATAAATAAAATCTTAAAAAAACAAAAACCCACCTGTGTGCCGAATACTCCCAAAGTTGTATCTTCACATTAGACCTTTCTCCAGAATTCTAGATGCATGCACAACTGCTCACTCACCATCTCCCTTTGCGTATTTCTTTAGTCAGCTGAGCTATAACATATCCAAAACTAAACTTCTACTCTTCCTCTCAAAATCTGCCCCTTCAGCAAATGGCCCTCCATCCTTTCAGTGGCTCAGGCCAGAAACCCTGGAAACCCTTCAACCCTTCTCTCTCACAGCCCATATTCAAATCCATCAGCAAATCTTGTCATCCCCACTTGTAAAAACTGCCCCAAATCCCAAATTCTTCTCACTGCCTCCAATCTGCTACTATCTGTAGTCTGGATTACTTCAGTAACGTCATAACTGGGCTCCCTGGCTGTCTGTTCTCCACACAGCCGCCAAAGTAATCTTGTTACAACTTCATTCAGAGCCTGTCACTCTACTGCTCGGAAGCCCCCCGATGGTGTGCTATCTCATTCAGAATCAAAACTGAAGTCTTTTCAATGGCCCTATGTGATCTGCCCTCCACCACCACCCCTTTCTATTTCTCTGGGCTCAACTCAGCTTCTAACCTTCTCCACGCCCCTCCCCAGAAAGTCTCACCTCCCCAGAGAGGTGTCTGCTCAAACATGAAGATTTGAGTGAGGCCTTCTCTGTGCACCCTATTTAAAATTGCTGCCACCGTACCCTACCTTTCACACTCATTCCCTTCTCTGCATTTTTCCCAACGGGTCCTCAGTGTCTGCCATACTATGTACCATTTGCTCTGCACCCCCTCACCCACTAGAATATGAGCTCCATAATGACAGGGCTTTTGTCTCATTTCCTGCTTGTCCCTCTACCCAGGATAGAGCTTGGCCGACACACAGTAAGCACTCAATAAATATCGAATGAATGAATGGAATTAAGGAAAGACCTACAACCCTCAAGAGGCAGCCTGGGCCTGGAAATTAACACCTGATCTCCAGTACTGGCTTCGATCCTAGCTATGCACCTTCTGGGCTCTAGGCTGTCTGTCTCTAGATGGTGAACAACTCCCGAGGTCCTTTGCTGCAGCGGCTTTCTAGAATGATGCTTGCCCACAGCCTCCCCTTCTGTCACTCAGCTAGGGTAGAAGGAAGGGTTGGGCAGAACCTGGTGGAGTGAGAGGAGAGAGCCCTCACTCATTCTTTCTCATCAAGGTTTGGGCGGAGTCTTCGCTGGCCTTGAAAGACAAGGTTCTAGTTTGGAGCGGGCAGGGTTCTGGGAGGCTTTGGGGAGGGAAGAATGGGTGAGTGGGTCCAGCCCCCTAGACCCACTGGGTGGGGACGAGCAGAGGCCTGGCCACTAGGCCTGCTTCCTCCTCCTGGGGAGTCAGTCCCTGTGAGGGTCTCATGGGCAATACTGCTAGAAAAAAAGGAGGGGGCAATCAGGATGAGGTAAGCACTGAGTAGAAGGCCTTCTATGGGAGTCACCTGGGCCTGCATGCAGGTCCTCAGTGAGTCCTGGGAGGCTGAGCCTGGCGTAGGCCTTAGGCAGACCCCGAGGGCCCTCACAGCCAGTGCCCACTCTAGGGCAGAGGAGCGGACCTTTTGGCTGAGAAGAGCCCCATCCACCTCCCTTTTCTGGGCCTTGCCACGGATCCCTGCTTGTTTTCCCCGAAATAAATGGACTGAGCATATTGGGCCGGCAATAACCCCTTGAAATCAGTTGTTATCACAGTTAACAACCAGTTTGGCTTCAGCTCAGGCTGTTAACTATCAAACCACTAAGTGCCGGTAATGATTGATTCTCGGCCAGTTGCAGCTTGAGTGGGCTGTAAAACCCCATTAGCGAGGGCTCTATGGAGGCAGCAAGGCGAAGATAAACAAGGTGGTGGGTGCTCTAGCCCAGCCTGGCCCCACCGCTCTGGGCTCTGCTCCCATGGGTCCCTGACCCGGGGTCCTGCCGGATGTCAGCCCCTTCCCAAAGCCCCAGGCCTCCTCGAGGATCCCCACCTCTCCGGCCCCTCTCTACCGCCCCTAGCCACCACCACCAGCGCTGCCACCACCACCAGTCATCTCCCTCCTCTCTGTAAGGCGGGTCTGGCTCTCCGGACAGCCCACCTCTTCTCCATCACCACACAGTTCCATCCACCACCCCAGAGACCTCGGGCGTCCCCAGCCCTGGGAGTTGCCAGAGTGGCTTTGGCCTAGCCAGTGACCAGCCTCCCTGCTCCGTGGCCAGGATCACAGGCAGAGAGAGCCTGACATTCCACCCCCACCCTAGACTCCCTCCGACCCTATGGCTTCCCCCAGGAATTGCTCTCAAACAAATGAAATGTGGGCAATTACTGGGCTGGGGGCTGGACAGGCGGCCGTGCAGATGAAAGCGTTTCCTGGACGGTCTCTTCATTTGCATGGCATCAGAAGCTGCTCAGAAGGTGTGACTTTTCCCACAGTGAGACCCGAGCTCCTTGCACAATAAAGCCAGGCTGCTCACCCAGAATTAATTAAAGGGGGAGGGGAGGGGATGGAGCAGAGGAGGAGGCCCTAAGAGCTGGAGGAGCTGGAACAGAGATGTCTAGAGCCCCCTCCCCACATCCCTGGTGTCTGTGCGCTGGGAGACACCTCCTCTATCCAGAACCCTTCACCCCCACAGCAAGCCAGATGAGGTAGCATGGCCAGAGCCCAGGATATCCCCAACCTCTCTCCTCCAAGGCTTCCCACTGAGCCATGGAACTCCTGGTCCACCTGGATGGCCTGACCCTGGAACTCACGGCTTCAGCTCTGAGAGGCCCATGTGATTAGGAAGCCTTGGGGTGCCCCCCCCCACTCCAAGGAAGTGCCAAGGAACAGGCCCAGAGGGAAGAGGTTTCTGGATTGACCCAGTAGCTGGGCTGTGGGACCAGCCCAGGGGCACTGTCAAAAGAAGGCAGCAGAAACAGCCAGAACAGGAGGCCTCAGTTATGAAGATGGGGCCAGTGCTGCCCTCAGGAGACCTGCTACCTCTGGGCTTGGGCTGTCCCTCGATGTGGCGTGATGCCAGGCTCTCCAGTCCACCCCACACACAGGTCTCTGCCCATCAGGCCAGCCCTTATGTCCACACCCTGACATGCTCTGTCATTGCCATAGCGTGGCCTGGGCTTCCTTCCTCCACAGCAGGGCCGTCTGGGGCTGGCCTTCTGACCCATGAACTGCTGCTTCTCCTCTGGGCCAGAGTCTGAGTCCTGCTCTCTACCTGAACTTCCCTCCTGGTCTCCTGCCCAGCCCCTCTTCCTCTGGGCCCCATCTCTCCAGGGCCGGCAGCCTCTCCCAGGGTCACAGTCCCAGGACCCTTGCACAGCACCTGAGCTCAGCACCTTCTGCTCACAGCTGTCTAACCAGATCCTCAAAAGTCAGCCCTGCTCCATGTCACAGTTGTCAACACTGGGCTTGGCGGTCTCCCCTCCGGCATAACCCCACCTTGGACCCTGGCAGCTCCTCTTTTCTTTCATTCACTGGAGCCTGATACTCAGAAAGAACCAGCTTTGGCATCTCCAGCCTGTCTTCCACAAAGATGTAGACACGTGGAAAGGAGAGGCGCTTTTTAAAGATTCATTGAAGAGGGGCACCTGGGTGGCTCAGTTGGTTAAGCAACTGCCTTCAGCTCAGGTCATGATCCTGGATCAAGTCCTGCATCGGGCTCCCAGCTCCACAGGGAGTCTGCTTCTCTCTCTGACCTTCTCCTCGCTCATACTCTCTCTCACTGTCTCTCTCTCAAATAAATAAATATAAAAAAAAAAAAGATTCATTGAAGACACCTGGGCACTTAGCCAGTTAAGCATCTGGCTCAGCAGGGAGTCTGCTTCTCCCTCTGCCTGCTCTGCCACTCCCCCTGCTTGTGCTCTGTGTCTCTGACAAATAAATAAGTAAAATATTTAAAAAAATAAAGATTCATTGAATCCATGAATGGAGCTCTGGTCCTAGCAGAACCCTCTTTTCTGCCCCAGAGGTGGCTAGGGGTTAGTGTTGGCAAGGACTCCCATTAGGAGCTATAAGGTCCTTGTCTGAGAGCTCCCAGGACCAGCTAAGAGCCTCTTTTTGCCCCTTTCTCTGCTTCTGTCCTATCAGGAGAGCCCCCAACGACAGGCACAGGCCCTAAGTCAGGCCAGAGGGAGGCTATGGGCAGAGCTGGGGTCAGAACGCGTTCAGGTCAGGACAGCCCCAGGGCAGCTGGGGAAGGGGGAGGGCGCTGATCCCCACAGGCCTGGCTCTCCAACACACATTTTTAATACTCAAGTTAAAAAAAATAAATTTCAGGGACGCCTGGGTGGCTCAGTTGGTTGGGCAGCTGCCTTCGGCTCAGGTCATGAT
>RCUC01150959.1:0-40056 GCA_003697995.1 Taxidea taxus jeffersonii
TATTTTATTAAAGAATATTGCATCTATGCTCACCAGAGATATTAGCCTATAGTTCTATTGTTTAGTGGTGTCATTATCTGGTTTGGGTATGAGGATAATGCTGGCCTCATAGGATGAATTTGGAAGTTTTCCTTCCTTTCCTATATTTTGGAATAGTTTGAAAAGAATAGATATTAACTCCTCTTTAATGTTTGGTAGAATTCCCCTGGGAAGCCATATGTTCCTGTACTTCTGTTTTTTGGGAGATTTTTGGTTACTGATTCAATTTCTTTGCTGGTTACCAGTCTGTTCAAGTTTTCTACTTCCTTCTGTTCCAGTTTTGGTAGGCTATATATTTCTAGGAATTTATCCATTTCTCTAGATTGCCCAATTTGTTGATATATAGTTTTTCTAATAGTCTCTTATAATTGTTTGTATTTCTGTGGTATTGGTTGTTATTTGTTCTCTCATTTGTGATTTCACTTATTTGAATCTTTTCTCTTTTTTTCTTAATTCTGGCTAGAGACATCAATTTTCTTTTTATTTTTCAAAGAACTATCTCCTGGTTTCATTGATCTGTTCTTTTTTTTTTAGTTTGATATCATTTATTTCTCTTCTAATTATTTCCTTCCTTCTGCTGGTTTTGGGTTTTGTTCATTGATATTTCTCTAGCTCCTTTTGGTATAAAGTTAGGTTGTTTGAGATTTTTCTTCTTCCTAAGGTAGGCCTGTTCTGAAATAAACTTCCTTCTTAGAACCACTTTTGCTACGTGACAAAGGATTTGGACTGTTGTATTTTCATTTTCATTTGTTTCCATGTAATTTTTTATTTTTTCTTTTATTTTCTGGTTGACATTCACTGCTTAATAGTATATTATTTAATGTTCCTCTACTTATGGTATTTCCAAATTTTTTCTTGTGGTTGATTTCTAGTTTGTGGGCAGAAACACTGCTTGGTATAATTTCAATCTTCTTGAATTCGTTTAGGCTTGTTTTGTTGCCTAATATGTGATCTACTCTGGAGAATATTCCATGTGCGCTTGAAAGGAATGTGTATTCTACTGTTTTCGGATGAAGTACTGTGAATATATATGTTAAGTCAATCAGACCCAATGTGTCATTCAAAGCAATTGTTTCCTTGTTGATTTTCTGTTTAGATAATCTATCCCTTGATGCAAGTGGGGTGTTAAAGTCCCCTACTGCTATTGTATTACTATCAATTAGTTCCTTGCTGTATGTTATTAACTGTTCTATGTACGGGGGTCTTTATATGTTGGTTGCATAAATATTTAAAATTGCTACACCTTATTGGATTATTCCCTTTATTATCATACAGTACTCTCATCTCCTGTTGCAGTCTTTGTTTTAAAATCTATTTTGTTCAATGAAAGTATAGCTACTCAAGGTTTCTTTTGATATCCACTTGCATGAAGGATGTTTCTCCATCTCATCACTTTCAATATGAAAGTGTGTTTAGGTCTAAAATGAGTCTCTTGTGGGCAGCATATAGATGGGTCTTGTTTGTTTCTTTGTTTTTTCTACTGATTCTGTCATCCTATGTCTTTTTTTCTATTATTTAATTTCTTTTCAGTGTAACAAAATTCATTGTTTATCCACCACACCCAGTGCTCCATGCAATACGTGCCCTCCATAAAACCCACCACCTGGCTCCCCTAACCTCCTACCCCCCCTTCAAAACCCTCAGATTGTTTTTCAGAGTCCATAGTCTCTCATGGTTCATCTCCCTCTCCAATTTCCCTCAACGCCCTTCTCCTCTCCATCTCCCCATGTCCTCCATGTTATTTGTTATGCTCCACAAATAAGTGAAAACAGATGATAATTGACTCTCTCTGCTTGACTTATTTCACTCAGCATAATCTATTCCAGTCCCATCCATTTTGATACAAAAGTTGGGTATTCATCCTTTCTGATGGAGGCATAATACTCCATAGTGTACATGGACCACATATTCCTTATCCATTCATCTGTCGAAGGGTATCTTGGTTCTTTCCACAGTTTGGCAACCGTGGCCATCGCTGCTATGAACATTGGGGTACAGATGGCCCTTCTTTTCAATACATCTGTATCTTTGGGGTAAATACCCAGTAGTGCAATTGCAGGGTCATAGGGAAGCTCTATTTTTAATTTCTTAAGAAATCTCCACACTGTTCTCTAAAGTGGCTGCACCAACTTGCATTCCCACCAACAGTGTAAGAGTGTTCCCCACCCTATGTCTTTTGATTGGAGCATTTAGTCCATTCACATTCAAAGTAATTATTGATAGATATATACTTATTACCATTTATTATTTGTTTTGTGGTTGTTTCTGAAAATTTTCTCTGATCCTCTCTTGTTTTTCCTCTCTTTAAGAAATTTTGAGATTTTCTTTAGGATATATTTGGATTTCTTTCCTCTGGTTTTTTGCATATTTATTAGTGATTTTTGATATATGGTTACCACTAATTTTGTATAAAAACTCCTCTCCATTTAGCAGTCTCTATTAAGTTGATGGTCATATAAGATTGAACCCTTCTTTTCTCCTCTCTTCCCCATGTTTTATGTATATATTATATTTTATATCTTTTTTGTGAACTGCTTGATTGATTTTTTACAGATATATTCATTTTTATTGCTTTTGTGTTTCCTACACAAAAGTGTAGGAAATGACCACAAGTGTGGTCTCTACTTTCTACTCAGAGTCCCTTTTAATATTTCTTGCAAGGCAGGTTTAGTGGTCATGAACTCCTTTAGTTTTCATTTGTCTGGGAAACTCTTTATCTCTCCTATTCTGAATGATAGCCTTGTTGGATAGAGAATTCTTAGGGACATTCCCATTTAGCACTTTGAATATATCATGACATTCTCTTCTGGCTTACAAAGTTCCTATTGAAAATCCTCTTTGAGCCCTATGGGATTTCCCTTGTAAGTTACTGACTCTTATGTCTTGTTGCTTTTAGAATTTTTTCTTTATCACTACATTTTGCCAATTTAATTTCAGTATTTCTTGGTGTGAGTCTGCTTTTGTTTATTTTGAAAGGAGTTCTCTGCACCTCCTAGATCTGGATATCTGTATCTTTGCCAGAATTAGGGAAGTTTTCACACATTATTTCTTCAAATAAATTTTTGCCCCCTTTTCTTACTCTTCTTCTGAGACTCCTATGCATAATTCTTTTTCCTCTCTTTTTTTCAGATTGATTATTTTCCATTACTCTGTCTTCTAGGTCACTAATTCTAGGTCACTAAGTTCCTCTGCTTCTTCCATCTTGTTGTTCATTCCATCAAGTGCATTCTTATTTCGTATTAAGCCCATTATCTCTCTCATGTTATTCTTTATCTCTGTGTTAAGGGTTGCGTTCACATCCTTCATGATTTTCTCAAATCCTATGACTACACTTGTGATTGTTGCTATAGATTCTCTATCAAGCATGTTACTTATGTCTGTTTCAGTTAGATCTCTGGCTGTGGTCTTGTCTTATTCTTTCATTTGGGATAAATTTCCCCGTCTCATTTTGTCTGCCTCTCTGTTTCTCTGTGTTAAGAAAGTCCACTGTATCTTCTGCTATTCAAAGTAGTGACTTTATGAAGAAGAGGTCCTAGAATGCTCTGCAGTGCAGTGCCTCCTGTTCACCAGAACCTGTCACTTTACAGGAGTGTCTATGTGTGTTGCTTATGGTCTGCTGTTGTGTCTGAACCACTTTTCCTTTCAGTGGATTCATCTGCATTGAATTTCTTCCTGTTGTGTGCTGTGCTTGCTCTCTGTGGTGTTAGTGGGATCAAGGCAGACAAGCTCTTAGGGGGAGTGCCCATTAGGGAACCTGAAAACAGGGCATTTGCATTGAGTCACGTCCTGTGCTGGATCCCCACAGAGGACTGCTGGCATTGTAAGGCTGAGAACCAAGAATGGCTATGGTGAGGCATGGCTAGATCCAGCACACAATGGTGACTGGGGGCACCTGTCTGGGTGATGGTAGTTGTGCACATGGAGGCTAGGTGGGTCACAGGTACTAACAAAATTTCTCTTAAACCTAAGGCAGAGGTAGCAGGCTTGGAGTGGGGAGTCCTCAGAAGAATTCATGGGAAAGGTACAGAGCTAGCAGATTTATTAGCAAGAATCTGTGCAGCAAGGCCTCCCACAGATGGCTCTGTGCTTATGCTTGGGAGTAAAGGAGGAAAATGGTGCCTGCCAGCTCCTCGTTCTGAAGAAGTCCCCCAACATGCTCTGAAATCAGTATGAACAGATCTTTCTCCTGTTTGCCCCATGCATTGTGTAAGCTGCCTTTTTTATTTGCCTCTTTGTGCTGGCTGGTGTCCCTTTGAGGGTAGCAATCCAGCTATCTCTCACCCTCCAGGCTTGTCCAGTGCTGAGTCAGCTGACTTTTAAAGCTCCAGGCTCCAAGTCCAACTAGTTTTAAAAACTCTTAGAATTCAGCCTTTCTAGTTTTTAAAGCTAAATATTATGAGGATTAGTCTTCCCCCATATGAGCTCCCAGGCATAAAGGACCATTTCTCTGCCTTTTTTCCACATACAACTCTCTCCATCCTATAGACAGCTTCCTTCCTCCTTTCTGACCTTCCTAAACTTTCAGGTGTAGATTCTTTTCTACATTTAGTAGCAGAGTTCGTTCTGCCAGTCTTCAGATCACTCTCCAGTTTATTGAATTAGATACAGATGATATCTAATCATAAATGCAGGGTCCTCCTACTACATCATCTTCCCAAGATCTCTGTCTGAGCCATTTTTAATGATTACTTTCATCATCATGAGCAGCATCATCATTATCATCATCACTACAATTTTTAACACTCAATAATTATATGCCAAATATTCTTTATACAAAGGAAAGTAATTCACCTTTATAAAGTTACTGTATTAAATTAAAACCTTTTAAAGAATTGATGGAGAGGAGAAAGGAGTTGAGGGAAATTGGAGGGGGAGATGAACCATGAGAGACTATGGACTCTGAAAAACAATCTGAGGGTTTTGAAGGGGCAGGGGGTGGGAGTTTGGGTGAGCCTGGTGGTGGGTATTTTAGAGGGCACTTATTGCATGGAGCACTGGGTGTGGTGAATAAACAATGAATTCTGTTACACTGAAAAGAAATTTTTAAAAAATAGAAGAAATAAACCATACAATTTTCCAAAAAGAAAAAAAAAAATGAATTTAGCTCAATGCCTGGCACATGATCAATGCTTTAAAGTTTTGGCTCATATTATTTCTTTTTTTTTTTTTTGAGATTTTATTTATTTCATAGAAAGAGATCACAGGTAGGCAGAAAGGCAGGCAGAGAGGAAGGGAAGCAGGCTCCCTGCTGAGCAGAGAGCCTGATGTGGGGCTTGATCCCAGGACCCTGAGATCACGACCCGAGCCGAAGGCAGAGGCTTTAATCCACTGAGCCACCCAGCTGTGCCTCATATTATTTCTTAATCCAAAATAAAAGTTAGAGCTGACAGGGATCTCAGAGGCAAACTAATGGGTCCCTTCCTGCAACAGAGATTAATAGTTGCCTACCCAATATCTCTTCTTCCTTAGTAACAGAGCCCTCATATTGTTCAACAATATACTCAGCTAAAATATGAAGCAACTCAACTTCCCAGATAGTGGTAGACAGTCAAATGTAGGAGGAAGTTACTGAGTCAAATTTTTAGGTTAAATCTCTTTAAATACAACTGATTTAGTTGGAAGGTGTGCCCTCTTCTATCGTGCTTTCTAAAATTGGAACACAATGGCTAGACCTGTTGTAGCCATCTTTAAATGAAGAATTAATTCTTAAAGATAAAAGCCAAGAGCTACACATGGTAGAACAGAAAAAGAGAAGAAGCCTGGATCTCTCTTGACTTCATGAAGGCCTGAATTGCATACCTCCAAGACTTTTTTTTTTTAATGTGAAAGAAAAAGAAATCCTTATATTGTCAAACAAATATTGTTTGGGGTTTCTTTGTTTTGTGTAGGGAAACCTAATATCAACTAATATACTTGCCTTCAATTATGCCATAGCAGAAATGAGATTTGTTTCCCTGTTAGTTTATTCGCTACACAAGGAAACCCACAATACTTGTGCTCACACAGAAGGAATGGCCAATTTTTTTTCTTTTTTTTTAGGTACATTGTCCCTGTAAGGTTAGTCAATTAGAGTTAGTATACCAAATTCAGCCTCTTTTTACTTCAACAGTAAAGTACTATGGATTTCACCATCTAAACTGCATCATTTAACATTTTATTTTAAAATATTTTCTGTTTTCTAGTTCTCCCTAACGTCCATGTCAGCTTAAATGAATTATAAACTTCTATGAAGTAAGGAGTCACAAACATCTGGGTACTAACTCTGGTTCTGGAGGTACTAACTATGCAACTTCTGTTTCTTCATTGCTAAAATGCAATAATGTCACCCATTAGAGCATATGTGGAAGTTAAATTAAATTATACATGTAAGGCATATAAAACATCCTGAATAGTGATTAGCATAGAGAAACCAATTATTAAATCTTAGGATTTTTTTCTCTTTGTCACCACACCTCTATTTTCTGTTGAATCCAGAATTTCAGAATCCAAAAGGTCTCCATGTCTCCATCTCTTTTTCCTTGACTATATAGACTTAAGGCATAGATCGTCTTTTCTAGTTCTGAAAGCAAAGAAACTTTTGGCATATGTTCATCTCCTTGTTGGTTTATTGAAGAAGCATGAGCTGGAGGCCTCAAGAGGTCCCCACAGGAGCTTGCTGAAATTTTCTGAACATGTTCAGACATTAGATCTCTATTGCTAGAACCCCAAGGAACACAAATCATCTTATCCAAAGACTTAGGAAGCTAATAGTTCATTATGAGCATGGCTCTGGAGAGTTCAGCTTTCAAAAGAAAGAGAATCTATGTCTTCTATTTCACTTCCTGAAGACTACGGTAAGACTAGCAGAATTGTAGAAGGAGTTATTGATAATGGCCCCATAATGCCCTTCTATTTGGAGTCCTGCTTAGCTGGGGCAATATACAATTCCATTACCATTTCAGGGGAATCCAAGGACCATGTAGAGGTATTTATATGAAACAGCACCACAGAATGAACAGCAAGGACAAGAATATCAGGAGAGAATAGGAACTTAGAAATTCAGGGAATTCAAACATTCTCCTCTTCTCTAAATGTTCATCCAGAGGAACAACAGAAAACATCAACTGGCTGATAGTGATGTACTTTAACTATTGGATAGGACTGTCCTTTATTAAACATGCTCTATGTTACAGACATTCAACAAGGCATAATATGTGCATAATCTCGCTGTAATCCTATATAATGCACATAATTTGCATTTTTCAGCTGAAGCCAAAGTGGCTTCAAAGCTCACAGGAAAATAAATATTAAACACAGTCTTAATACATGTCTGTCTCAGAATAAAGTTGTTCTCTTTCTAAAATAACCAGTTTGAAAAAGCAACCATAATATGAGGATCTACCATATGCTTAATAGAAAAAGAATCCTAAATATTTTGGAAGATATTAGCTTTATCATGAACTCAGGATAGAGAAATTGTTTCTATATGTGTTCTATATCAGTATTGTTTGATCATGAACCTTTACTGAGGACCTCTTCAGTTGTGTTAGTTTGAGAAGTAAACACGAAGATGAGATTAAACATGCAAATGATATATTGTGGGAAATGTCTACAAAGAATAAACAGGAAAAACAATAAGTAGGTTCAGAGAGCCCTTGGACTGCAATGCAGGTCTGACATTTGTGAAAGGAGAGAGAAAACAGAGGATTGTGTAGAAGGGTCTTGGGCTGCAGCATATTTCTAGGAGATGGACAAGGACTACAATCCCTGCACTGTACTCAGTCACTGGATGGTAGTAGCATACTCTGTGGTAGAAGATATGAGTAGCACCTTTCCACAGATACAACAGAACAATGCCTGGACTTCACAGATCTATTTCTTCACACAGATTCAGGGAGCTGCTCCTACATGGTCCCTGTGGGCCTCTCAGAAAGGAGGTTCATGAGATGAACTACTTTTTCCATCACTGCAGTTCAGGCCTTAACCAATATTCATCCTCTCCCTGCTCCAGTAGCCATTTTAAATTCTCCTCATTCTAAATTCCACAACCATCACTCCAGGAAATTGTACAATCTTATTTACTAGTATGCCTTAAACCTTCATTCCTGAGACTTCTGAGTCCCTAATAATCATAGTCTTCTGTTGCAGCAATTTCTACATATGTCCATTTAAAGTTAAAATGATCTGAGGGAATATGAAGAGGTGTTTAAGATGATCACTTGCTTTCCAAACATTTTCCTTCTTACCCTCACTGTGTAAAAGCCACCCTAGTTCATCTGATGGATCAGGATCAATTACTCTTGCCAAGATGATTATTCCTTATGTATCCTGCTTACTCCTATACACCAGAAATGCAAAATTTCCCAGTGGCAGCTGCAGCTTTAGTTAAATGGGACATTTACTGTGTCCCTTGATAAGAGTATACTCCCTTTATGAACTAGGACTGCCAAACTTCAGAGTCCAGAGATGCAAGACAGAAACATAAATTTATTAGTTGGTCGCAGGGAATGATGGGGTGTGGTATCACTCCTGCTTCTA
Organism: Taxidea taxus jeffersonii; assembly: GCA_003697995.1. Classification (NCBI taxonomy): domain Eukaryota; kingdom Metazoa; phylum Chordata; class Mammalia; order Carnivora; family Mustelidae; genus Taxidea; species Taxidea taxus. Next base: position 8,557 of record RCUC01150959.1, read on the forward strand.
CCCTTTGGTTCCTGGACCCACATATTCTTTCCATTAGGAACACAGTGTCATAAGAGGTGTATATTAGAAGTCTCTTATTTAATGCGTATTTACTGAAAAAAAGTACCGCATCCTTTCATATTGTTTTCTCCAAAGTGGTTTTTCATCTCTGTCTTCAAAAGGCTATTCCAGTGTTCCTGACACCAGCCACTTCTGGATAGAACATTATATGATACAATCAGTGGATCCAAAGATGATGGACCCCCTTCCACACTTTCTTTTCTGTGAAGTGGGTATCTTATTTGAATATTACGTTCTGTGGGATTCCATGCCTGTGAATCAAATATTCCATAAGATGCTGCATACTGGTATTGTATGCAAGAAAGGCAAACTCATACATAGACTGGGTATCTAGACCATTAACTGCTGGCTCTTCCTAGCTGGAAGGTGACCAATGTGGTCAAATTTACCAAAAATGACCAGATGGTCTCCTTAAGGAATTGTGATCTGTTTCTCATAGGTTTGACATTAAGAGGCAGCAAATGCTAGGCCAGTTTTGGTAAGTAAGAGTCCATGCTGTTGAGATTATATATAGCCCCCTGTGGCCACTACATTCATGTGACTATAATGATAGATCCAGGGTATCTGATAACAAAGGCTGGCTGATGTCTAACTGGCCAAGTCATTTTTGTCTACTAGGTTAATTAGTACCTCTTCCATGGTGGATGCTTCCTGGAGAGTGCTAACATGGAATCAAAAGCATTTTCTAAAAATAGACTTATTAAAACAAACCTAACACTCAGAAGTACTACAACTCTGTATCATCTGAGGAAGCCTGAAATTACTCAGCGGCATCTGCTATTGCTCAGGGGCCACAATCAGAACTGGCCAGCACTAGAAACAGCAGGCATTAGGATCATGACTGGTAGGCAAAAACCTTTATTTGCTGGTCTTGCTCATGGCCATGCCTGAACCCTGCTGATATCTGGAATGCTTGCAAATGAAGGTATCCTCAAAAAGCATATATAACTGTAGCATTATAGAACATTCTAAGTGTGCCCACTGCCATTGGTTCAACCACATTCCCCTACACTACACATCCTTGTGTCCAATCTTTCATCCTTTCTCCTTTCACTTTCCTGATAAATTGGCAAAAAATTACATACTTCCCAGTAATCTATATATATTCTCACCTCAAGAAACCTCTCCTTCCATACAAAGTGAATAGGCAAGTACACCGAAGTCCCACCCATTTGGGATAATTTTCCCTCTCCACCTTTTATGGCCACCTTGTATATTGTCATAATGCAGGTACCATACATTTCTGGCTTTCATCCACATACTGAAGTAACATATCCATAAACACAGCCCAGGCCTCCTCTTCCTCTTTCAGCTGGTTTTATAGGATCAGTCCATAAGGCCATAGGTGACAGTAGAGAAGGAGAGCTGGTGCAACTGAGGAGAGTGAAATAGAAGTCTGAGCTACTTGCTTATGCAAGTTTACTTGTGACTTCTGGTCCCACTCAAAACCAATCCCAGATGAAACATTTCCACCTTCTGGTAGGCCTGTCCAACTTTATGACTTGGTGCATTCAATAGAAGCCAGCTTATAATTGACAGTTCCAAATGGTTGGTCACTTGGTGCCTCATTGTAAAGGTTACCATCTCTATCCGAGGCCAGTAACATGCCAGGAGCTATTTCTCAAAAGGCACATCATTCTCTACTGTGGATGGTACGGCCTTAATCTAGAATCCCTGTGCCCTAGGAAAGGATTGTTCCACTAAGGTTCACTATATTACATCTCATATTATATCGCTTTCCAACAATGACACCTCCAACATCAAAGAATCTGAAATTATATGACTCAAGAGGCAGCAGTGCCTACACCAATGGCTGACCTGCTGTAGGTCATTCTAAAATCTGACAACCTATGTGTAAAGCAGTATAAGCACCAGATCAATTATTCTAGGGATGGAATATGTTGCCTCCAGAACCCAAGAGGCCAACCAAGTGATATGCTTTCTTCTGTGTGGTAGAGAGTGAAAGATGTAGCTCTTTGTCTTTTATATTAGAGGGGATATTCAGGCATGCCTCAGACAACTGGACTTCTAAAAACTACACTGAAGAGGAAAGACTCTGAATTTTCATAAGATTAATCTCCTACCCTCTGGTGTACACATGTCCTAGCAAAGCATCTATTCTGTACTACCAGCATGATGTCACTGATGTAACAGGTTAGTGTTATGTTCTGTTCCAGGCTGTCTAGATCTCTTCAGACTATATTATGATAGAGGACAGGAGAGTTAACAAAGCCTTGGGGCAAAAATGAAAATGAATATGAATATTGTTTTCCATTCTATGTAAAAGCAAACTACTTCTTATCCTCTTCTCTAATTGAAACAGAAAACTATTATTTGCCAAATCATACTATGTATGACATGCATTAATTTTCTCTAGCAATGATATCACATTAAATTTGGCAATTGCAATTGGGGCAACTAATTTATTGAGTCTGTATTAGTCTATAATTATTTTATGAAATCCATCTTTCTTTCAAGGGCCACATTTGGTGACTAAAATGGAAATATGATAGAGACCACCACCTTGCATCCTTTAGAACAGTGTCATCAAACTACAACCCACAAGTCAAATCCAGCTGGCTGCCTGATTTTATAAATAAAGCTTTACTGGAATATAGCCCCATTCATTTACATATTGCCTATGAGTACTTTCATAATAAAATGGCAGAGCTGAATAACTGTGAAAGAGACAGTATGGCCCAAGAGGTATAAAATATTTACTACTTGGCCATATGTAGAAAAAGTTTGCTGATAGTTGTTTTAGAACTTTAATAGTGGTACTATTCCTGCCATTCCATCTACCCACCCTCAGGATGTGATTTTATTTCTTATTTACAATCTTGGCTAAGGGGATGGTCAGTTGAAGAGACTTCCACTTGGTCCTACCCACTATGATAGTTCTTATTCCAATAAGCCAAGGATATTAACATGAAGATTACTCCAACTGCCAAGTACATCAATGCGAATTACAAACTTGAGGACTGGAGACATGACTTCATTTATTACTGACCCCCCCATACCCTAACAAAAGAACCATTATGATATATTGAGTATCTGCATATCAACCTAAATTCAGATCCTATGACCAATACCCTTGAAATTCCTAGTTATTCCCCTTTCCATGATGTATAGTTACCCAAATAAACGGTCATGGCATGATAAATGGTCGTTTAGACAAGGACTAATGGAATAATTACAGAATGTGTATACCACAGTATTGTAGGATCCTCTCTCAATCAATGTATTATAGATATGAAAATTGATTTGGATCAAAAAACTAAGTAGGGGATAGTGACTTTTGGGAAATGGATCCTTCATTCTTCCCTTTTTCTAGCTGTGGATATTAAACAGTGCCTTTATGGGCTGTCCATCCAGTCTGCCACTAGAAATACCATAGTTATTAGTCATCTCCTCAGCTCCCTGAAAGGCAAGCCCCCTTGGTTGTCATTTAAACCTAGCCTATAACTGAAGTAATTATGGCCTTCTGCCTCGTGATGAATAACCATCACCAGTTGGCCTCTATTACTTCAAATCCCCATTATCACAAAAGATACCAGTAAGTGCAGCTCTATGACAGCTTCTCTTACCATCATCCATAGCCTGCAGAGAAGAGCCATTACTAACTTTCTCAGCCCTATTATTCTTTCTTTATTACATCTCAAGGCACTCAGGCATTTAATTGACTGTGAGCCACCACTTTCTAGGCTTCTGAAAGCTACCTCATGGTATTTGCCCCATTCCTGTGAGATGATTGCCTAGGTATTAAATCCCACGTCATGAGAAAGTACACCCAGGTAAATTAATTCTTGCATATCTATTTTTATTTTCAACACTCTTTAATCAATTGCCCTCAAAATCCAACCTCCTGACTTCTGGAAGATATACTAATTAATTGTTATAGCTGCTTTGGTATATAATTTCTTTCTTTATCAGGCCTATAAAATATTAGCATGCTGGTATTTAAACCTAGTCATAGCCTGGCAACCAGGACAAGATATGGGGCAACTTCCCCAGGGGACACCTGTTGCCTTGCAGGGGAGCAGCCGCTTCAGTATCTTCCAGCACCAAGGATGTCCTAGCTCTTACTCCCAAAGCTTGGAGGGTTCAGAGGGATCTGCAGAATGCAATTCCTCAAGGACACACATCCAGAATGCAAGTCCTCAAGGACATACTTCCAGATAATCTTCTGATCACATATGTCAGGACCTCAGGTTTAAAAACCAAGCCTGTGACCTTAGTATTATAGAGTGACTTTGGCTTTAAACATTTCTGAATCTGTGCCACTCTATCAAGTTCTGAGTCTGTTTCTCTACTGAATCCACTATTCTACTGTAAGATATCCATCAAAGGAACCCTCTGGCTTTCACATTTTGCCCTTAACTATTTGTTATTATTTCTCATTATCCTTCTGAAGGACATTAATGTAGTTTAGCAGTAACCAGCCAACTCCACAGTACTTGTGGACATTGTTTTCTCCAGATCTTTAAAGTACATAATTTATTGCAGTTGCAGGAAAATTCCCTACACTGGCACATTTTCGGAGATCACCATTGGTTAAATCTTCAACTGGGTAGGTATCTTGTGCTCCATATAACACTCAGGATACTGTCCTCTTTGTCTGCAAGACAGGGAGTGAGCCATTTCTACAACACTATCTTATTGCTTGTCTACACATACCACCCCATTCTCAGTACCACCTGTATTAATTCAACTATTCTGAGAAGCAGGTAGCCATAAGGTTAGACAGGCAACAGATTTACTGAGGTAAATGAATGTGAAAGAATAAGGGAAAGGACACAGGAAGAGCACTCACACCACATGACACAGCAAATACATGTGAAAAGATGAGGGGATGAAGGATAACTGGATAGGAAGACTCTCAGACTACAACATGGTTCTAAGACAGTCTATTCCAAGTCAAAAGAAAGTCCTCTGTCCAACTTGATGATTAGAGGTATCCTTCATCACACAAGAATGTTGTAAGCATTAATACCCTACCATGCTTAGTCACTGGCCAGGAGTAATCAAGAAGTTACATGGTGTCAGCGTGAATGTGGTGATGGATCCAGAAGGGCAAATTTCTGGCTGTCAGTTAACTATGGTCCCCAAAGCGGGAGACATGAGTGGTGCATTTCCATGGATCTCATATCTGTATACTCTGAGATATTCTGACATGATTCATACCATCAAAGAACTCACAATACACTGGAAGAAATTAATCTAAAAAGAGAATAAAAGACCAATTTGAATTTGGGGTTTAAAAAAAGCATGCTGGGTTTTATCAAAGTAAAATAATAAAATTTAATATTATAGAGGGAGCCTGGGATGATGGTGACATAATCTCTTTCATTTTCCTTGATTGCCTTGCTATGTTGGTCGAATTATTATAAGGGCTAGGGAAATCTTCCTCATCACCACCTCTGAGAAAAAGAAAGATCTCACATGCACATCTGAGGTATGAAATCCTCCCAAGATCTTATAAGTGAAAAGGGATGGAGAACAGCTAACAAACCCAACATTACCCAGAGGGATATTTATGCACCAGTAGATTTTCTCTGGTCCAGATGGTAAGATTCTGTCAACAGCTCATCTGGCCTCCTGCCTTTTGCCTTTTTATTTGGCTTGGTGAAAGCAGCCCCCAGAATCATTTAGTCAGATCATCTTTAGCTCTCCCTATACAAAAAAGATACTCCCGTCCCCCTTATGTTGCCAGTAAACCATTTAGTCAGGCAAGACATAAGGGCTCCCTCTGTAACCAGTCTGCGTAAGTATAGAACTGACTCTGGTATAGTAAGAAATACACTTGACATTACCTCCGTATACATGAAGACATAATCATCAGTTCCCTTGTTGGGATACTCATATTTGATCATTCTAGAAGAATCTTAGGAAGATAAAATTTCTTACCAAAATGGGGGGGGGGGCAAAAATCCAGAAATGAAACACAAAAAACAGATCTACAATAATTCAGAGGGAAAACACATCAGCCAACAGCATTGACTAATCTAGACTCAAAATATAGTTCCTGGACTATCAGCATCAGATATACTTTGAAATTTGCTTTAAAAAAGCCAACAAAGCATATGTGCATCTATTAACAATTCAGCACAGATTTTGGAATATAACATAAGCTCAATAAAAATTTGATAAAATATGAATATTAAATAACAAAACTTCCTAGAAAGATATGGTAAAGAAATCATAAGAGACATATAGAGAAATGATAGCAATTTAAGAAATGAAGTAGAATAATGTTTCCTTTTACAAATCATTATTTCTTCATGGAAATATCACAAATTTAAAGAAAAATATTAAATTATACATTTTATTGTAATTTTGATTTGTATTTCCCTGATGATGAATGATGTTGAGCATCTTTTCATGTGTCTGTTGGCCATCTGTATGTGGTTCTTTGGAAAAATGTCAATTTATGTTCTCTGCCCATTTTTAATTGGATTGTTTGTTTCTTGGGTGTTGAATTTGATAAATTTTTTATAGTTTTTTGGGTACTAATCCTTTATCACATATGTCATTTGCAAATATCCTTCCACATTCTGTAGGTTGCATTTAGTTTTGTTGATTGTTTTCTTCACTACACAGAAGCCTTTTATCTTGATAAAGTCCCGATAGTTCATTGCTGTTTTTATTTCCCTTGTCTTTGGAGACAGTTCTGGTAAAAGGTTGCTACAGCCAGTGTCAAAAAGATTGCTGCCTATGTTCTCCTCTAAGATTTTCATGATTTCCTATCTCACATTTAGGTCTTTCATCTATTTTGTTTTTATTTTATTTCTTTTCAGTGTTCCAGAATTCATTCTTTATGTACCACACCCAGTGCTCCATGCAGTATGTGCCCTCCATAACCCACCACCAGGCTCACCCAACCCCCCACCACCCTCCCCTCCAAAACCCTCAGTTTGTTTCTCAGGGTGGGCATTCCTGTTGTGTTCCTGACTGTAGGGGAAAAGCTCTCAGTTTTTCCCTGTTGAGGATGACATCAGCTGTGGTTATTGCTTTTATGATATTGAGGTTTATGCTCTATCCCTATATTGTGGAAGGTTTTTTTTATCAAGAAAGGATACTGTATTTTGTCAAATTCTTTTTCTGCATCTATTGAGAGGATCATATGGTTCTTATCTTTTATTAGTATGGTGTATCATACTGACTGATTTGCAAACATGGAACTACCCCTACAGCCCAGGAAAAAATCCCACTTGATTTTGGTGAATAATTCATTTAACGTACTGTTGAATTCAATTTGCTATTATCTCGTTGAGAATTTTTGCATCCATGTACATAAGGGATATTGGCCGGTAATTCTCCTTTTAAATGGGGTCTTTGTCTGTTTTTGGAATCAAGGTAATGCTGACATTTTAAATGGGTTTTGGAAGTTCTCCTCCCATTTCTATTATTTGGAACAGTTTGAGAATAATAGGTATTAATGTTTCTTTAAATATCGAGTCAAATTCTCCTGGGAAGCTATCTAGTCCTGAAATCATGTTTGTTGGGAGATTTTTTTTCTTTATTTTTTTCAGTGTTCCAAGATTCATTTTCATGCACCACACCCAGTGCTCCATGCAATACATGCCCTCCTTAATACCCACCACCAGGCTTACATAACTCCCCACAACCCACCCCTCCAAAACCCTCAGTTTGTTTCTCTGAGTCCACAGTCTCTCATGGTTCATCTCCCACTCTGATTCCCTCCAATTCACTTTTCCTTTCCTTCTCCTAATGTCCTCCATGTTATTCATTATGCTCCACAAGTAAGTGAAACCATATGATAATTAACTCTCTCTCTGCTTGACTTACTTCACGCAGCATAATCTCCTCCAGTCCTGTCTCTGTTGATATAAAAGTTGGGTATTCACCCTTTCTGATGATCAAAGGCATAATATTCCATTGTATATATGGATCGTATCTTCTTTACCAATTTGTCTGCTGAAGGGCACCTTGACTCCACAGTTTGGCGATTGTGGCCATTTCTGCTATGAACATTGGGGTACAGATGGCCCTTCTTTTCACTACATCTGTATCTTTGGGGTAAATACCCAGTAGTGCAATTGCAGGGTCACAGGGTAGCTCTATTTTTAATTTCTTAAGGAATCTCCACACTGTTTTCCAAAGTGGTTGCACCAACTTGCATTCCCACCAACAGTGTAAATGGGTTCCCCTTTCTCCACATCCTCTCCAACACTTATTGTTTACTGTATTGTTAATTTTGGCCATTCTAACCGCTGTAAGGTGGTATCTCCATGTGGTTTTGATTGGAATCTCCCTGAAGGCTAATGATGACGAACATTTTTTCATGTGACTGTTAGCCATTTGCATGTCTTCTTTGGAGAAGTGTCTGTTCGTGTCTTCTGCCCATTTTTTGACATGATTATCTATTTTGTGTGTGTTGAGTTTGAGGAGTTCTTTATAGATGTTGGATAGCAGCCCTTTATCTGAAGTGTCATTTGTGACTCTCCCATTCTGTGGGTTGCCTCTTTGTTTCCTTGACTGTTTCCTTTGCTGTGTAGAAGCTTTATATCTTGATGAAGTCCCAAAAGTTCATTTTAGCTTTTGTTTCTTTTACCTTTGGAGATATGTCTTGAAAGAAGTTGCTGTGTCAAAGAGGTTACTGCCTCAATGTGATTCCTGCTTCACATTGAGGCCTTTTATCCATTTCAAGTTTATCTTTGTGTATGATGTAAGAGAATGGTCAAGTTTCATTCTTTTACACATAGCTTTCCAATTTTCCCAGCACCATTTATGAAGAGACTGTCTTTTTTTCCCACTACATATCTTTTCCTGCTTTGTTGGAGATTATTTGACCTAAGAGTTGAGGGTCTTTCATCTATTTTTTAATTTATTTTTGTGTATGGTGTAAGAAAGTGATCCAGTTTCATTTTTCTGCATGTTGTTATTACCTGTCAGAATGTTAAAATTAACAACACAGGATAAAACAGATGTTGGTGAGGATGCAGAGAAAAGGGGAACCCTCTTTATTGGCAGGAATACAAACTGGTGCAGCCATTTGGGAAAACAGTAGGGAGGTTCCTCAAAGTTAAAAATAGAACCACCCTATGACCCAGCAATTACATTATTAGGTATTTACTGAAAGTTTACAAAAATACTTACTCAAAGGGATACATACACTCTGATGTTTACAGTAGGATTATCAACAATAGCGAAATTATGGAAAGAGTCCAAATGATCACAGACTGATGAACAGATAATGTGATTAATGTACACACACACACACACACGCAATAAAATATACTCAGTCATAAAAAGAATGAAATCTTGCCGTGTGCAATGACATGGATGGAACTACAGTATATTATGCTAAGGGAAGTAAGTCAGAGAAAGACAAAAACTGTATGATTTCATTCACATGTGGAATTTAAGAAAACAGAGGAACATAGCGGGGAAAAGAGGGAGGCAAACCATAAAAGACACTCTTAACTGTAGAAAACAAACAGGATTGCTGGAAAGGAGGTAGACAGAGGGATGGCTAAAAGGAGGATGGGTATTAAGGAGGGCAGTTGTTGTGATGAGCACTGGGAGTTGTATGTAAGTGATGAATCACTGAATTCTACCCCTGAAACTAATATGACACTATATATTAACTAACTAGAATTAAATAATAACCCGAAACATTAAAAAATATGTACATTTATTTAAATATATATGTTTATTTAAACATATATAAATTATAATGGATTATAGATTATACAAATATATATAACACTTAATATAGTTATATCATATGTGGTTATATATTGTGTATTTATTGTAATATATACTAATATATGCAAATATATGCAATATTTTATATGTATTTAATAAAATTACAAAATCATATAAGATAAATTTGTTTTTCCTGGTAAAATATATATTGGGTTGAAAGAGTCAAACTCTTCCATTGCAAAAATTAGCATAAGCCAGATAAACCACAAAAACAATTTGATGATCTCATGTTCCAAAGAGGGGGCAAACTATCTGAGGTGAACTAATGACTGTCAGCCTTTTCTTTTACCCTCTTGAGGGTATCTTCTGAATATGGGGAGAGACTAAGGATCAGGGTTGACCCAAGGAGAAGAACCCTGAAAGAAAACTGGTAAAACAATGAAAAATAATCGAGGGCTTAAAAGAAAAAAATGGAAACTTGAAGGGCCTCAAACACACAACTCATTTTACAAAACAGGATATTTGCTGAGTTTGGAGGCTGCACATGTCTCTCTTAATTCATACTTTATACCATATATAAAACTGAATTCCAGGTACAGTTAGAGGTAAATATCAAAGTAAAAATTAGAATGTTTGCATAGAAAAACACAGGTAAACATTTTCATGACTTTGGAGTAAGTTTACATTTCTTAAATAGGACACAAAAAAAGCAAACCTTAGAAGAAAATTAATTGACTAACTCTGCTATATTAACATTAAGAATGTATATTCATCAAAAGACACCATTTTAAGAGAGAAAAGGCAACCTACACTAGGAAATAAGATATTATCATTCATATAGTTAACAAAAGACTAGTATCCAAAATATATCAAGAATTCTCCAAATCAGTAAGAAAATGGCAGACCACCCAATAAAAAATAGGCAATGATGGTAACAGGTATTTCAAAGAAGAGGATATCAAAACTACAAAAATACTCCATAAATAGTGCTCAAACTTTTTAAACATTCATTTTCATTAAGCAAATAAAACCACAGTGAGAATTTCTATAAACCCACAAGAAGTTCTAAAATGAAAATGACCAAACAATTCTCACATACTGCTGGAGGAAGGATAAATTAGTACAACTACTTAGAAAAATAATTTGCCTATTTAAAGATCAACATATGTATACTCTATGATCTGGCAATTCCTAGGTATCTACCCAGCAGATATCCTTACATATGTTTACCAAAGACATGTTAATAGCAACAGAGTGGATAAACAGTTTGATATATTCATAAGCACAAAAATGATACATAGCAATGAAAATGAAACAATGTCTACTATATGAAATAATATGGTTGAATCTTAAAATATAACTCTAAATAAAGCAAGGCACAAAAGAATACATACTGTATGATTCCATTTACATGAAATAATGGAATAGAAAAACAGGCAATTAAAATCTATGCTGTTATAAATAAGGATATGGGTTGCCAGGGAGTAAATGATTGACACAAGAGTGGGAGTTAAGAGTCTGAGGTGCTAGTAATGTTTTATTTTTTAATCTAGGTGATGTTGGTTAAACAGGTATGTTAAATAAGTAAGCTATACAATTTTGATGTATCCACTTTATGGTATATTGAAGCATATTATGATTGAATTAAAAAATGTAAAGTAGAAGATCATCATGAATAATTCTGTGTTACATAGATGGAAAAGATGTGCTAAGCCTAAAAGCAAGCAAATAAATAAACAAAAATCAATGAAACTATCAGGAGACTTGACTATATAAAGCTTGAGGAACCTCTACACCCAAATACAATTTTAGTTTGCCACAGAATCCAAACAAAAGGGTCAGCACTAGTAATATATAATGAGGATAAACTGATAGATGGACAAAAGATATATTTTAAAAAGAAAATAATAATGGCCAATAGAAAACAATAGCTCTAAAATCCTCAATATTCAAAAGTATTCCAAGTAAAACAATGAAATGAAATTTTCAAGTATCCTAATTAGCATTCTTCTAATAATGAACTAATACTGATAGGGATAAGACAAGATAAGCACTTTCACACACTGTTGCCTTTTAACTAAAATTGGTTATTAAGCCAAAATTTCAGAAAACAAGAATAAAGACTAAGGAGAACCTGAAGAATATGTATAATTCCAATGTCCAACAGCCCATTTTCTTGTAGTCTACCCCCTTTTCCTTGGTTACCTTTTAAACTGAGTGTTGCTGACACTGCACTCATCCCAACTTTGTTTAAAAAAAAAAAATCTAGGGACGCCTGGGTGGCTCAGTTGGTTAAGCGGCTGCCTTCGGCTCAGGTCATGATCCTAGCGTCCTGGGATCGAGTCCCACATCAGGCTCCTTGCTCTGCGGGGAGCCTGCTTCTCCCTCTGCCTCTGCCTGTGCTCACTCTCTCTCTCAAACAAATAAAAAAAAAAAATCTAAATAATATGTCTCTGATAATATATAGGCAAAGTTTAGAACAGTATGTTCTAAAGTACTGATAGTGCTTCTCTTTAAGAGATAGGAATATGAAGTTTATTTTCCATGTCATAATCTTTTGTTAATGATCACAGATAATTTTATACTGTTTCTAAAATAAAAATAATATTTATTTCATCTAATCCTCATTCATTTCCTAATCCATTCAACAAATACCAAGAAGATACAACAATGTGTAAGGCCCTATCCAGGGGCCAAGTGGGCAAGCAGTTAAGGACTAAATAAAGTAGATGATACCTGAGATCTAGCCTCTTAGCCAAGACCTGAAGTCAAAGGTCAAGTCCAAGGTAGAGTCGAAGGTGAACTCTAGCAAAGACCTGGAGTCCAAGGTCCTACTGTCCAGGGTTCTGGTTAACACAATGTACCCTAGTTATCACAGCATGGATCCAAAACTAAACCATTCATACATGGTGCATCAGAGAAGTCTGCCCTATGCAGCAGTGTATGTCTCTTCACTGATACTGAGAATAGAACTTCACCCCTGTAAAAGGTCTGACATGTTTCAAGCCACTGAAATAAAAAACTAGAAACAAAACCAAAAAAAAAAAAAAAAAAAAAACAGGCATAAGTAGCATAAATTGAGTTATATACCTGCTAATATAGATATTAGCAGCCATGCTAATGCCTTCTGAGAAACACCCTATTATTGGAATGTGAAAAAGATATGAGTTTGTAAAATGAGAAGAATAGCATATCGAAAATAATAATGATAGTGATCACTTATTATGTGTGTGGGAATAATATGCACATTTGACATATATTAACTCCTCACAACAATTCGATAGGGGAGGTATCTTATTATTTTATTTTATAACTGATGAACACAGACAGTTTGAGATCTGTCCAAGGCCATTCAGCTAATAAGTGGCAGAGCTGGGATCCAAACACGGGAAGCATGATGCTTGCTCCAAAAAATTCTGTTTATACATTTATTCAGCAGGCATTATTGGGAACCTACCAAAAGCCAGGCATTGGGAAAGACACTATAGATATGATCATGAATAAGAGAACTCCTGCCTTCACAGAGTAGCAGAATGGCTGGGAGGAGGTGAGGAGCAGAAGATGTACACAACCTGGTAGATCTTAAAACAAAGGAATTGGCCAGGCACTGTTGCAAAGTCTAAGCAACTTTTCTGGGGAAAATTTTTTTTAAAAGTTTTTATCACAAGGATTTGACTTGATTTTTGAAGAATAAGCAGAAAAAAGCAACTTGAAAATGGTGGGAAGAAGCACTTCAAACAGCATGTTCAATATAACCAAAGATAAAAAAATACATATATGCATGAAATACAACATGAAAACATGTCCATTTTGCATGACTACAGAATGGAATACATGAAGGAAAGTGGTGTAAGGAAGAAAAAAGGAAGAATAGCAAGTATATCTCCAGCAACATCAAAGAGACTATTGCCACCAAAAGAACCACCTGGTTGAGCCTAATCCTCCCATTGCTTCATGGAAGCACACATGAATATTTAGTCACTTGTTTAAACTTGCATCAAGCTACATTTTTAGCAAAACTGAAGTTTAACTCATTAGACAACTCACTTCAAGGTAGCAATTGGTAAGATTCAGGTGTTATTCTTGTAATAGAACACTGTTGCCAAGGTGATAAGGATTTTAAAAAACAATGAAATAAATATAACTGCAATAAATTTGTTCTGAGAAGACAGCATTAACTGCAAGTTCTCTCTGTAAAAGAAACTCAGGGAAGTTGAAACAGCTGAAAAATCTCTTTAAGATAATCAGGAGATTTCACACCACAGCATAGAGGATGTAAGTTTTCAGATCTTTCTGCCTCATCGAGTTGCTCACTGCTTAGGAGTTTAGTATGCAGTTTTTGCTGGCTGTACCTATCCTGCTTACTACAGTGCCCTTTCTTTATGTAGCAGAAACTTAAAACAACTGGAATTCCTCAGATGGAAAAGCAGCCTGCTCCAGCAAAAAATAATACAATAACCTCTTCTACTCTATGGTCTCCCACCATTAAATGACTCCAGAATATCCCTTTCCCTATTCGCTAAAGATGAGCACAAAGAGGGAGAGGAGTCAAGATGGCGGAGAAGCAGCAGACGGAGATGACACCAGACAGCAGGAAATCAGCTAGATAGCTAATTAAACCATTCCGAACACCTACAAATCCAAAATGAGATCAAGGAGAAGAGCAACAATTCTAGAAACAGAAAATCACCCACGTTCTGAAAGGTAGGACCAGCGGAGAAGTGAATCCAAAGCGATGGGAAGATAGACCATGGGGGGAGGGGCCGATCCTGGCAAGCGGCAGAGCAACGGAGCACAAAATCAGGACTTTAAAAGTCTGCTCCACAGAGGGACATCGCTCCAGAGGCTAAACTGGGGTGAAGTCCTCACAGGGACAGCGTGGCCTCAGGTCCCACAGGATCACAGAAGGATCAGGGGTGTCTGAGTGTCGCAGAGATCATGGGTATTAGAGGAGAGAAGCTATCTGTGGAGACAGAGGCGAGGAGTGAGCTCTTAACTCGGGGTTACCTTGAACCATAATCCGTGACACAGGCCGGTACTCTGTGCATGGGGTCCCAACAAGATCCGGGGAGACTACGACCTGGGAGAGCGCAGGGATCTCTGGGGTTCGGAGACTCCAGGTGGGGCTCTGTGCCAGAAACAGAGATGGTTGGTCATAAGCTGGGTGACCTTGGAGCGCAGCCGGAGGCCAGTGAGACAGGAGTGATTCTGAGTGATTTTCTCCAAGCGCGGCTGGAGGCCGGGGAGAAGGGAGTGATTGAGCGCTTTTCTCTGAAAGTGCACTGAAGAGTGGGACCCCGAGCTCTCGGCATCTCCAGGCCGGAGATTGGGAGGCCGCCATTTTCATTTCTGTCCTCCAGAACTCTACAGAAAGTGTTCAGGGAACAAAAGGCCCCGAAAGCGAAACCGAAAGGATTACACAGCCCAGCCCATGGTAAGGGCCCTGCAATTCTGCCTGAGGCTGAGACACTTGAAAATCATTACAACAGGCCCCTCCCCCAGAAGATCAACAAGAAATCCAGCCAGGACCAAGTTCACTTACCAAGGAGAACAGTGGAATTCTAGATATGGAGAAAGCAAAGCATGGAATTCATGGACTTCTCCCCATGAATCTTTAGCCTTGCAAACTTCATTAATTTTTTTAAATTATTTTTTCTCTTCTGATAATTTTTTTAACTTTTACCCTTTCCTCTTTTAACGTTTTTTAACTAGTTTATCTTAATAACTTTCTTTAAAAAAAATCTTTCTTGAACCTTTATTATTATAGTCATATTTTATCCTTCATTGTATCTAACTTTATTCTTTGTATACACAAAGGGTTTTTTTCTTCTAAAAAATTTGGGGTACAACTTCTTCTAATAGATCAAAATACACCCTAAATCTACCACCAGGCTTGATCTAGTCTCCAGCCCAAGCAAGATCTCTCCACTTTCTTCTTATTCTCCCTACAAACTTAACTTTTCAACTCCTTTGTTAGAAATTTAAAAAAAATTTTTTCATCTTTATAATCATATTTCATCCCTTTGATGTTTATACAATTTATATATATTTTTCATTCTTTAAAATTTTGGAAGGTAGTTTCTCTAAAAGACCTAAATACTCCCAAAATTAAATGGGTGACCCTGTTCTAGTCACCAGTCTAATATATATATATTTTCTCTTTATATATATATATATGTATATATATATGTATATATATACATATATTTTGTTGTTGTTGTCAGATAGAGAGAGAGAGCGCAGGAGCGAGCACAGGTAGACAGAGTGGCAGGCATGGGCAAGCTCACTGCTGAGCAAGGAGCCCGATGTGGGACTCGATCCCAGGACGCCGGGATCATGACCTGAGCCGAAGACAGCCGCTTAATCAATTGAGCCACCCAGGCGTCCGTTTTTTTATATTTTTTCTTTATTTGTGTTCTCTCTTTTTTAAATTTTTTTTTTCTTTTTCTTTTTGTTTCTCTTTTCTGAGCTTCTTTTTTACCCCCTTTCTCCGCCCCCCGCCCATGATTTGGGGTCTTTTCTGATTTGGTTAAAGCACATTTTCCTGGGGTCGTTGCCACCCTTTTAGCATTTGATTTGCTCCTTCATCTATTCTTAGCTGGACAAAATGACAAGGCGGAAAAACTCACCACAAAAAAAAAAAGAACAGGAGGCAATACGGAAAGCTAGGGACCTAATCAAAACAGACATTGGGAATATGTCAGACCTAGAATTCAGGATGACGATTCCCAAGGTTCTAACCAGACTCAAAAAAGGCATGGAAGATATTAGAAAACTGCTGCCCAGAGAAATAAAAGCTCTTTCAGTAGAAACAAAAGAACTAAAATCTAACCAGTTGAAATAAAAAAAAGCTATTAATGAGATGCAATCAAAAATGGAAGTTCTTACTGCTAGGATAAATGAGGCAGAAGAAAGAATTAGTGATATAGAAGACCAAATGAGAGAGAGGAGAGAAGCTGAACAAAAGAGAGACAAACAACTACTGGAACACGAGGGGAGAATGTGAGAGATAGGTGATACCATAAGATGAAACAACATTAGAATAATTGTGATACCAGAAGAAGAAGAAAGAGAGAGGGGAGCAGAAGGTATATTGGAGAGAATTATCGTAGAAAATTTCCCTAATATGGCAAAGGAAACAAGCATCAAAATCAAGGAGGTGCAGAGAATCCCACCTCAAAATCAATAGGAATAGGTCCACACCCCGTCATCTAATATTAAAATTTATAAGTCTTAGCAACAAAGACAAAATCCTGAAAGCAGCACGGGACAAGAAGTCTGTAACATACAATGGTAAAAATATTAGATTGGCAGCAGACTTATCCACAGACACCTGGCAGGCCAGAAAGAACTGGCATGATATATTCAGAGCACTAAACAAGAAAAACATGCAGCCAAGAATAAAATACCCAGATATGTTATCATTGACAATAAAAGGAGAAATAAAAAGTTTACAGGACAAACAAAAACTGAAAGAATTTGCAAACACCAAACTAGCTCTACAGGAAATATTGAAAGGGGTCTTCTAAGCAAAGAGAGACCCTAAAAGTAGTAGATCAGAAAGGAACAGAGACAATAAAAAAGTAACAATCACCTTACAGGCAATACAATGGCACTAAATTCATAACTCTCAATAGTTACCCTCAATGTAAATGGGCTAAATGCCCCAATCAAAAGACACAGGGTTTCAGAATGGATAAAAAAACAAAACCCATCAATATGCTGCCTACAAGAAACTCATCTTAGATCCGAAGACACCTCCAGATTCAAAGTGAGGGGGTGGAAAACAATTTACCATGCTAATGGACATCAGAAGAAACCTGGAATGGCAATCCTTATATCAGATCAATTAGATTTTAAGCCAAAGACTATAATAAGAGATGAGGAAGGACACTACATCATACTCAAAGGGTCTGTCCAACAAGAAGATCTAACAACTTTAACTATCTATGCCCCTAACATGGGAGAAGCCAACTATATAAACCAATGAATGACAAAAGCAAAGGAACACGTTGACAATAATACAATAATAGTAGGGGACTTTAACACACCCCTCAGTGAAATGGACAGATCATCCAAGCAAAAGATCAACAAGGAAATAAAGGTCTTAAATGACACACTGGACCAGATGGATATCACAGATATATTCAGAACATTCCACCCAAAGCAACAGAATACACATTCTTCTCTACTGCCCATGGAACATTCTCCAGAATAGATCACATCCTGGATCATAAATCAGGTCTCAACCGGTATCAAAAGATTGGGATCATTCCCTGCATATTTTCAGACCACAATGCTCTGAAGCTAGAACTCAATCACAAGAGGAAATTTGGAAAGAGCACAAATACATGGAGACTCAACAGCATCCTTCTAAAGAATGAATGGGTCAACCAGGAAATTAAAGAAGAATTGAAAAAAATCATGGAAACAAATGATAATGAAAACACCATGGACCAAAATCTGTGGGACAGAGCAAAGGCAGTCCTGAGAGGGAAATATATAGCGATACGAGCCTTTCTCAAGAAACAAGAAAGGTCTCAAATACACAACCTAACCCTACACCTAAAGGAGCTCGAGAAAGAACGACAAGGAAAGCCTAAACCTAGCAGGGGAAGAGAAATAATAAAGATCAAAGCAGAAATCAATGAAATAGAAACCAAAAAAACAATAGAACAAATCAACGAAACTAGGAGCTGGTTCTTTGAAAGAATTAATAAGATTGATAAACCCCTGGCCAGATTTATCAAAAAGAAAACAGAAAGGACCCAGATAAATAAAATCATGAATGAAAGAGGAGAGATCACAACCAACACCAAAGAAATACAAACAATCATAAGAACATATAATGAACAACTCTATACCAACAAATTCGACAATCTGGAAGAAATGGATGCTTTCCTAGAAACATATAAGCTGCCAAAACTGAACCAAGAAGAAATAGAAAACCTGAATAGGCCCATCACCAGTAAGGAGATTGAAACAGTCATCAAAAATCTCCAAACAAACAAAAGCCCAGGGCCAGATGGCTTCCCAGGGGAATTCTACCAAACATTTAAAGAAGAATTAATTCCCATTCTCCTGAAACTGTTCCAAAAAATAGAAACGGAAGGAAAACTTCCAAACTCATTTTATGAGGCCAGCATCACCTTGATCCCCAAACCAGACAAGGATCCCATCAAAAAAGAGAATTACAGACCAATATCCTTGATGAACACAGATGCGAAAATTCTCACCAAAATACTAGCCAATAGGATCCAACAGTACATTAAAAGGATTATTCACCACGACCAAGTGGGATTTTTTCCAGGGCAGCAAGGTTGGTTCAACATCAGCAAATCAATCAAAGTGATGCAATACATTAACAAAAGAAAGAACAAGAACCATATGATACTCTCAATAGGTGCTCAAAAAGCATTTGAAAAAGTACAGCATCCCTTCCTAATCAAAACTCTTCAAAGTGTAGGGATAGAGGGCACATACCTCGGTATTATCAAAGCCATCTATGAAAAACCCACCACAAATATCATTCTCAATGGAGAAAAACTGAGAGCTTTTCCTCTAAGGTCAGGAACACGGCAGGGATGTCCGTTATCACCACTGCTATTCAATATAGTACTAGAAGTCCTAGCCTCAACAATCAGGCAACAAAAAGAAATTAAAGGCATCCAAATTGGCAAAGAAAAAGTCAAACTATCACTCTTTGCAGATGATATGATACTATATGTGGGAAACCCAAAAGGCTCCGCTCCAAAACTGCTAGAGCTTGTACAGGAATTCAGTAAAGTGTCAGGATATAAAATCAATGCACAGAAATCAGTTGCATTTCTTTACACCAACAACAAGACAGAAGAAAGAGAAATTAAGGAGTCAATTCCATTTACAACTGCACTCAAAACCATAAGATACCTAGGAATAAACCTAACCAAAGAGGCAAAGAATCTATCCTCAGAAAACTATAAAGTACTCATGAAAGAAATTGAGGAAGACACAATGAAATGGAAAAATGTTCCATGCTCATGGATAGGAAGAATAAATATTGTGAAAATATCTATGCTACCTAAAGCTATCTACACATTTAATGCAATGCCTATCAAAATACCATCCAATTTTTTCAAAGAAATGGAACAAATAATAATAAAATTATATGGAACCAGAAAAGACCTCAAATAGCCAAAGGAATATTGAAAAAGAAAGCAAATGTTGGAGGCATCACAATTCCAGTCATCAAACTCTATTACAAAGCTGTCATCATCAAGACAGTATGGTACTGGACCAAAAACAGACACAGATCAATGGAACAGAATAGAGAGCCCAGAAATAGATCCTCAACTCTATGGTCAACTAATCTTTGACAAAGCAGGATAGAATATCAAATGGAAAAAAGACAGCCTCTTCAACAAATGTTGGCAAAATTGGACAGCCACATGCAGAAAAATGAAATTGGACCATTTCCTTACACCACATACGAAAATAGACTCAAAATGGATGAAGGACCTCAATGTCCGAAAGGAATCCATCAAAATCCTTGAGTAAAACACAAGCAGCAACCTCTTAGACCTCAGCTGCAGCAACTTCTTCCTCGGAACAACACCAAACGCAAGGGAAGCAAAGGCAAAAATGAACTATTGGGACTTCATCAAGATCATAAGCTTTTGCACAGCAAAAGAAACAGTCAACAAAACGAAAACACAACTGACAGAATGGGAGAAGATATTTGCAAATGACATATCAGATAAGGGCTAGTATCCAAAATCTATAAAGAGCTTAGCAAACTCAACACCCAAAGAACAAATAATCCAATCAAGAAATGGGCAGAGGACATGAACAGACATTTCTGCAAAGAAGACATCCAGATGGCCAACAGACACATGAAAAAGTGCTCCACATCACTGGGCATCAGGGAAATACAAATCAAAACCACAATGAGATACCACCTCACACCAGTCAGAATGGCTAAAATGAACGAGTCAGGAAATGACAGATGCTGGCGAGGATGTGGAGAAAGGGGAACCCTCCTACACTGTTGGTGGGAATGCAAGTTGGTGCAACCACTCCGGTAAACAGCATGGAGGTTCCTGAAAACATTGAAAATAGAGCTACCTTGGGGCACCTGGGTGGCTCAGTGGGTTAAGCCTCTGCCTTTGGCTCAGGTCATGATCTCAGGGTCCTGGGATGGAGCCCCGCATCGGGCTCTCTGCTAGGCGGGGAGCCTCCTTCCCCCTCTCTCTCTGCCTGCCTCTCTGCCTGCCTCTCAGCCTACATGTGATCTCTCCTTCTCTCTCTGTCAAATAAATAAATAAAATCTTTAAAAAAAAAAAAAGGGAAGAAAATAGAGCTACCTTATGATCCAGCAATTGCACTACTGGGTATTTACCCTAAAGATACAAACATAGTGATCTGAAGGGGCACATGCACCTGATTGTTTATGGCAGCAATGTACACAATAGCCAAGTTATGGAAGGAACCTAGATGTCCATCAACAGATGAATGGATAAAGAAGAGGATGGAATACTATGCAGCCATCAAAAGAAATGAAATCTTGCCATTTGTGATGACATGGTTGGAACTAGAGCATATTACGCTTAGTGAAATAAGTCAATCGGAGAAAGACAACTATCATATGATCTCCCTGATATGAGGAAGTGGAGATGCCATGGGGGTGGGGGTTAAGGGGGTAGAAAAAGAATAAATGAAACAAGATGGGTGGGAGCAGGAGGGAGACAAACCAAAAGAGACTCTTAATGTCATAAAACAAACTGGGGTGAGGGGTGTTGGTAGAGGGTGGTGGGGTTACATTATATATTTAAATAAAAATTAAAAATAAAAGATGAGCTCAAAGAAAGGCGTGAAAGGGATGTGTCTTTATACTTGAAAAGAAGATTAAAACTTCTATATTCAGTCCTTAGATATGACCTCATTTTTTTAGAGAATTTTCCACACTCCCGTCTCTTTTTCTGAGGGGAAGATATGTAATCTAGCATATAATCGTTTTGTATAATTCATTTTTTTAAAAGATTCTATTTATTTGAGAGAGAGAAAACAAGAAAGCACAAGCAGGGGAAAGGGCAGAGGGAGAGAGAGAGCAAGCTCCCACTGAAAAGGGAGCCTGATGCAGGGCTCAATCCCAAAACCCTGGGATCATGACCTACACTGAAGGCAGATGGTTAGCCAGCTGAGCCACCCAGGTGCCCAATTCAGTGCATACTACAATACATAATAACAGCAGCAATGTGTTGCATATGCATGGTGCTTTAGAGTATGTTAAGCTCTTTTGCATACACTGCCTCATGTAATCTTTACATCAATCTTTTGATGTAGATATTATTTTATCATAACCATTATTTCATAGATAATAAAAATGAAGCATGAAGGATAAATAAATTATCCAGGGTCACAAAACTAGCTAAATGCCAGAACCAAGCATTGAGTCTACCATGTCTAATGACTTTAAGTCCAATGTTCATTCCACAAAATTACAACCTGCCTATATTAAAAAATATTTATTTATAACAAGTAAAAAAGTGGGTTTTGAGGTATAGAGGTTGTGTGGTCTTGTTCAAGTCATGTAACACTAAATAAACCTTTCAGCAGCAAAAAAGGTGTCATAAAAATAGCATACTTATAAATTTCATATCTATTCCCATCTACTTCTTCATATCATATTTTTGTGGAAGAAGTACACATGTAGATGATCTAAAAAGCACACTATTCGTCTTCAGATCACATTAAATGATTGTTTCAAAATCACACACATTTTAAAAATTATCTTTAATTATGGTTAATATTAAAACCCCATATAGAGGCACCTGGGTGGCTCAGTCAGTTAATTACTGACTCCTGGTTTTGGTTCAGGTCATGATCTCGCAGTCATGGGATAAAGCCACACAGCAGGCTCTGCACTCAGCACGGAATCTGTTTCAAATTCTCTCTCTCTATCTCTCCCACTCACTCTCTCTCAAATAAATAAATAAATAAATGAAACCTTAAAAAATAAAACTATAACATGATGAAAAAACAAATACTTTGTAGTTATATTATCCAGTCCTAGTTTCAGATCCCATTCTAACACTTAATGGGTAAACTACAAAAAGTGAGAAATTCTCTGAACTCATTATTTCATTTAACAAATAACAAGTATTTTATAATTTTATGTAAGAATTAAATTATACAGTATATTAACAAGCCTCTAGATGGGGTACCTGGGTGGCTCAGTGGGTTAAGCTTCTGCCTTCAGCTCAGGTCATAATTTCAGGGTCCAGGGATTGAGCTCCACATCAGGCTCTCAGCTCAGGAAAGAGCCTGCATGCCCCACTCTCTCTGCCTGCTTCTCTGCCTACTTGTGATCTCTCTCTCTGACAAATAAATAAATAAAATCTTAAAAAAAAAAAGCCTCTCTAGTATAATACTGGAGATGCTGCTCAATAAAAGACATTAATTTTACTGGGCTTGTTTGTTTGTTTTTGGTGATTGCTATTGCTATCATTCAAATAATTACCAATTATAACTGCCAATAAAAGCAAACAATTTCGGAGATCCCTGGGTAGTAAAGGAGAACCAAACTAGCCTAAAAAACTGAGATACATTTAAATGAAAACAATGATGAGTCAAGAGTTAATATCCTCAACTTTTATTTTTCATTTTTACAATGTTATTTTGTATAGAACAGTGTAATAACTTTAGATCCCCATGAATCTGTATTGCTAAGTAATTCAGGATTATACAGGCATTCTCAACCTTTCTCATTTCAAAATGAAATAATCTGGAAATCTCAGGGTGCCAAAATTAGAAAATGAAACCTTATCACATGAGCCCAAAGCATCTCCTTGCCATGATGTCTCCAACTGTGATGGAACCCAAATTTCCATTACTGTATTTCTTCTTTCATACAGATGATTCTATATATTTTTAAGTATATTTCTACCATAATTGCATTTAAATGATAAATAAAATGAGCACAAATGATCTTCCCTGCTTATTTTATCGTAGAGACATTAATTATGTAAGAGTAATTACATGCGTAGATAAGTGGCAGTTAAATTGTACCTTTTGGTGTCTATTTGCTGAAAAACATCAAGAATCTCTTTCCTGCTATTTTGCAATTCATTGCCTCTTATCTAGCCACTATCTAATAAGCATATAACATTTAAGTTTCCAATAATACTGTTGCTGTTGTTTTTGATGGCATTATTGTTATAATCTACCTATTAATTGCTATCATTTTTTTTATCACCTAGTATGTTCTAGGGCACAAGTCTCTTTACATTCATTATTTAATTTAGTGCTAACAAATATCCTGGACAATAAATATTATCACTGCAGTTTTTAAGAAGATAACTTTTCTAAGGTCACATTACTATTGTGATAACATGCTAAACTCTATACCCCTTATTTCTAAATTTCAGGAATTTTTAGTGTCTCATGTTATATATTTTGTGCTCACATATAAATTCTAAGAAATGTCTGAAAAGAAAAATATAAGAAGCAATTGGAGTCAGATTTACCTTGCCATATGGTTTTCAGCAGCATATTAAACATATTAGCAGTAATGTATGAATACTTCATAAAGAAAAACTGTTTTAAGATTTAAGAGTAGGGAAGACATCTTTCAGTAAAGACAAAAGAACAGGGACTGGACTTTCCCTTCTTGCTTAAACAAATGGGAAAAAATAGTAAAATATGTGAAACAATAGTTTTAAAGACACTGGAAGCTAGACAACCAATGAAAGTGCTCCTAAAAAACACAAAAAAATGAAATGGACCCTATGATTGTCCCACCCTACTGCCTGGAGTTTCCATGCTATAGCACAAGGAAGGGGGAAAACTTAAGAACATCCTAGTACTTTCCATAAGTTCAAAAGAAGCTGGAAGCTCAGGAAAGCCAAGATAGCTAAAGTCCATAGGCAGAGTAATAGGTGAGAGTACACGGAGGAGAGCTTTGATTATCTGCAGATGATTTTCAGTTTTCATCTGAATAGTGATCAGTACATGCATGAGTGGAAACTACCCACAGATAGGACCATCAAAAGAACTAGAAGAATCAAAACACGGTGTTCTCACAGTCCAGAAACCATTTCAGGCCTCACAAGCCACAGCAGAAATTCTCTTAATTCATGAGTATCGAATATAGTCATCAGTGGAGTAGGAGGACCCTAGGCTCACCTCATCGCATGGACACAACTAGATAACACTCACATCTGTAAATAACCTAGAAAATCCTCTTAATTCATGAATATCAAATATAGTAACCAGAAATTTAGCAGACCAAACATGGCATGATCTATTCAATAAGAAGAATAGAGCCCATAAAAAAACACTTTGGATAACACTTAATAAAGTTGATGACATCTGAAACGATCAACTGTTTATTTGCAAGTAACTTAACTTTATCCTGATACAAAATTCAAAAATATTTATATAAATGGAAAAATATCCAGTACCCAACAAAATAAAATTCATGATGTCTGGCATTTGATAAAAAAATTAACAGGCACACAAAGAAGGAAAATATGTCACACAATAAGGAGAAAAATCATTGATCAAAACTGACTTAGAAATTATGCAGATTATATAATTAATGCATAAGGATATTAAAAGTTAACTGTATTCCATATGTTCAAGAAGCTAGGGGAAGAAATGTGCATGCTAGAACTGAAATGAAAGATTTTTTAAAAACATCTAAATGAGATTGCTAGAAATGAAAACTACAGTATCTCAGAGCAAAAAAAAATGCACTAAATAGGATTAAGGCAGATTACACAATGCAGTTGGAAATACTAGTTATCTTAAAGAGTTAGCAAGGGAAATCATGTAAATTATAAAGGGAGGGGAAAAAAAACAAAAAAGAAAAAAAAGGGGGGAAAAAAATAAACAAGGCATAGAGTATGTATGAATGATTGAAGAATGTCAAATGGCCTAATACACAGAAAAATGCAATCCATGAAAGAAGTGGAAGGGGGACAGAAGAAATATTTAAAGTAATAATGGTTGAAAATTATACAAATTAAGTGAAACAATAAAACCAAAAATCTAAAAAGTTTAATAGACTCTAAAGACAAGGAACATGAAATACATCAAAATATATCATACTCATATTGTTGAAAAACACTGGTAAAGAAAAAAAAAAACAAAAAACCCTGGGACGCCTGGGTGTCTCAGTGGGTTGGGTCTCTGCCATTGGTTCAGGTCATGATCTCAGGGTCCTGGGATCGAGCCCCACATCAGACTCTCTGCTCAGTGGGGAGCCTGCTTCTCCCTATCTCTCTGTTTGTCTCTCTGACTACTTGTGATCTCTCTCTCTCTGTTAAATAAATAAAAATAAAATCTTTAAAAAAACACTTAAAAGCAAAGGTGGTAGGGAGAAAGAAACACATCATAAACATGCTAACACCTATATGAAGGATAACAAACTACTTTTTGAAAAAAATGCAGGCCAAAAAATAATGGAACAACATCTTCAAAACACTTTAAAAAAATTTAGCACAGAAATCTACACCCAGTGAAATAATCTTTCTAAATATCTTTCTAAAAGACTTTATCAGGCATATGTATGCACCAAAAGACGTGAATTATAAAAAATGTAAATGAAATTCTTCAGGAAGAAAGAAAATTAACACAGACACAAATCCAGATGTAAACAGAAGGATGAAGAGTACAGAAAATGGTAAATATACATAAATACAACAAGCATTTTGTTCCTATTAGATTTAAAAGATTATGGCTATTTAAACCAAAATTCATTCAAACTAATTGTAGAGGTTACAACATATAGAAATAAAATGTATATCAACAATATTACAAAAGCTAGCATGAGGCAGAGAAATGCAAGCACACTATTGTAAGCTCTTATAAGACACACTAGATGATACAATACCACCACAAGAAGACAGACTGATAAATGGAAGATGTACACTGTAAAGTCTAAAGCAACCACTAAAAAAAACCATGAAGAATTATAATAATTCAACAAAAGACACAAAATGGAATCATAAAAAACATTAAATTTACCAAAGTTACCATAAAAACAGCCAAAACTGAGCACAGAGTAGAAAGAGAAAACATAATTAAAAATTAAATAACAAAAGGGTAAATTTTAACTCAAGTACATCAATAATTACATTGAACTCAAATATCTAAAAAAACTCCAATTAAAAGGCAAAGACTCTCAAAGTGGATTAAAAAGCAGATTCATATGCTGTCTGGTAGAATCTCACAGTAAATATAACAGCATAGGGAGGCTAAATAAAAAGATGGGAAAAGATATAACACTCTAATACTAACCCCGGAAAGCAGAGTTAGATACAAGAATATCAAAGTAGATTATTTTTAAAAAGTCAAAAGAGGTATAGAAGGTTATTTCATACTGATGAAGGGGTCAGTTGACCAAGATGACATGACAATCATAAAATAAGTAGGGGAGACAAAGAAGATGGTGGAATAGGAGGACTCTAGCATCACCTCATCCCATGGACACAACTAGATAACATTCACATCTGTAAATAACCTAGAAAATGACCTGAAGCCTGGAAAAACAGACTACACACTAAATGTAGAGAAGAGGCCATATCCAAGAGGGTAGGAAGGGCAGCGACTCAGTGGGGATCCAAAAAGACTTGCAAGACCTTGAGAAGGAGTGACTCATGAACACAGAGAAGAGAGTAAAACAGACTATCACATGAGGGAGTCTGTGCAGGAAAACAAAACATAATTTTTTGGCTTTGAAAACTTGAGGGGCTGAATTTCATGAGTTCTTAAAATAAGAAGGGTTCAAAGTCTTGAAATTTAAATATCAGTGGACTTGTTTCCTGGAAGATACTAGCAGGCTAAAGGAAACTGAGTCCTCATACTGAAAGAGAAAGCAGGACACACAGCCCTCAAGATAGAGCAGAGAAGCAGCAGTTTGAAAAATGCCTGTGATATACAAGAAGGAGAGTTATTTATTAAATTCTGGTGTGTCTTGGTGGGACAGAGATCCCTGGGAGTCCTCTACAGGAATAAAGGAGCTTCCACGCATGATTTCCCTCCCCATTCCAAGTATAAATACATGCAGGGAACAGTGGAGCAGACATCCACTACCCAACTTAATTGTACCAAAACCCAGCTCCTGAGGTTCCACATATCCATCCTTTCCAGTCATGCTTGCCTCAGTCCAGGAGCTCTGAGGCAACCCATAGAAGACTGGTACAGACTTTGCCAATACTATGTCTCCTGATGCATGCAATGAGGGGACTCAGTCCCAGCAGCAGCTAGGCAGTAGCACCATAACCCCTCCTATGGAGGAACTGCAAGCACACCCTTAAACTGTGCATCTTGCTCATGTATGTTTTGCAGATCTGTCCCAGAGGCCCCAGGACCTGGGATAAGCAGCATCTTGTTTCTTTTCCCACCAGACCAGTGTGTACCTTCTTAAAACTATGTGCCCATGTCAGCAGGACTGGTCCTGGCAACATTGGCAGCATGTTCCCTCTTTCCACAACACAAACTTTGTGGGCACATTGCACCCTGCCCTGAGAACACTGTGGATCCACCCACTGCCAATATGCTCTTGTCCTAAGCTCATTCAAACTGAGGCCACAAGGCTGGCAGTGTGCAAGCATCCCCAACAGGGACTAGAACATTCCAAAGTGACTCCTATCTCAGGGAGAAGGAAAGATAAACACAGGCATCAGTCAGACTACAGCCCCAGCTGTGGGCTGAGGGCACACAGTCAGTCTGATGGCAGGCCCCATGCACCACTGAAAGCCTCTCGGGAGACAACAAAGGGAAAACCTCCTGAAGTTTGGTGCTCGTACAACTCTGGAGAACACCTGGTCTAACTAAACTCAACACCAAGGCTGCCGAGGACTGGAAAACTAATACGAAAAAGACTTAAAAAAAAAAAAAAAGGCAAAGAAAGCCACTGGAAAAGACTGAATTGAAGAAAAAGTGACCAACAGCAGGGACCACACAAGAAACATGGGAGATACCCCTGAGACCCCAGGTTCCAGTGAACAAGGAACACTCCACTGCAGAACCTCATTATTCACAAAGCCACAACTTTCAAAAGCAGGGGACATCACTGACTCTCCTAAAAAACAGAAACAGACAGGGAGTTAGACAAAATGAGGAGATAGAGGATTATGTCCCATATGAAAGACAAGACAAAACCACAGCAAGAGACATAAGCAAAATGGAGATAAGTAAAATGCCTGATAGAGAATTTAAAGTAATGATCATAATTATACTCAGTGGACTTGAGAAAAAAGTATGAAGGACATCAGTAAGACCATTAACAAAGAGATGAAAAAGAACCAATCGCAGATGAAAAAACATAACAAATGAAATTAAGAATACACGAGATGCAATACCAGGTGAGAGGAAGCAGAGGAATGAATTAGTGACATGGAAGACAGAGAGAGGGAAAGCAATCAAGCGAAGCACATCATAGGGGAAAAAACTATGCAAAATGAAAATAAACTCAGCAGCATGACCAAGCATAAAATTAATCACATTATAAGGATCACACTACAAGACAAGAGAAAAATGGGCCAGAAAATTTATTTCAAAAATAGCTGAGGCTCGAGGAGTCAAGATGGCAGAGAAGTAGCAGGCTGAGACGACATCAGACAGCAGGAGATCAGCTAGATAGCCTATCAAACCATTCCGAACACCTATGAATCGAATAGGAGATCAAAGACAAGAAAAACAACAATTCTAGAAACAGAAAATCGACCACTTTCTAAAAGGTAGGACCAGCAGAAAAGTGAATCCAACGCGATGGGAAGAAAGACCCAGGGGGAGGGGCCGGCTCCCGGCAAGCGGCAGAGCACAAAATCAGGACTTTTAAAAGTCTGCTCCATGGAGGGACATCGCTCCAGAGGCTAAAGTGGGGTGAAGACCTCACGGGGACAACGTGGACTCAGGTCCCACGGGGTCACAGAAGGATCGGGGGTGTCTGAGTGTCACAGAGCTCACAGGTATTAGAGCGGGGAAGCCGGCTGCGGAGTCAGAGCCGAGATTTCCTAGTGGTCTGTGACACGGACCGGTGCTCTGTGGCACGGGCTGGTGCTCTGTGCGAGGGGTCCCCACAAGATCTGGGGAGACTCCAACCCGGGAGAGCTCAGGGATCTACGGGGTTCGGAGACTCCAGGTGGGACTCTGCCAGAGACAGAGACGCTTGGTCACAGGCTGGGTGAGCTCGGAGCGCTCCCAGAAGCCAGTGAGACAGGACTGCTTACGCACGATTTTCTCTGAGTGCGGTCTCCGGGTGTGCACGGTCTCCGAGCGCGCGCCATCTCCAGGCGCAAACGGGGGCTGGGGAGACCGGAGGGATTAAACGCTTTTCTATGAAGGCGCACTGAAGACTGGGGCCCCTAGCTCTCGGCTCCTCTGAACCGGAGATTGGGAGGCCGCCATTGTCATTCCCGTACTCTGGAACTCTACGGAAAGCGATCAGGGAACAAAAGCTCCCGAAAGCGAACCTGAGAGGATTACTTAGAACTGCCCCTGGTAAGGGCGGTGCAATTCCGCCTGGGGCAAAGACACTTGAGAATCACTACAACAGGCCCCTCCCCCAGAAGATCAAAGAAATCCAGCGAAGACCAAGTTCACTTAACAAGGAGAACAGCAGATTCTTATCTGGACAAAATGACAAGGCGGAAAAACTCACCACAAAAAAAAGAGCAGGAGACAGGACCAAAGGCTAGGGACCTAATCAATACAGACATTGGTAATATGTCAGATCTGGAATTCAGGATGACGATTCTCAAGGTTCTAGCCGGGCTCGAAAAAGGCATGGAAGATATTAGAGAAACCCTGTCAGGAGAAATAAAAGCCCTTTCTGGAGAAATAAAAGGAACTAAAGTCTAATCAAGTTGAAATAAAAAAAAAGTTATTAATGAGGTGCAATCAAAAATGGAGGCTCTTACTGCTAGGATAAATGAGGCAGAAGACAGAATTAGTGATATAGAAGACCAAATGACAGAGAATAAAGAAGCTGAGCAAAAGAGAGACAAACAACTACTGGACCACGAGGGGAGAATTCGAGAGATAAGTGATGCCATAAGACGAAACAACATTAGAATAATTGGGATTCCAGAAGAAGAAGGAAGAGAAATAGCAGCAGAAGGTATACTGGAAAGGATTATTGTAGAGAATTTCCCTAATAAAGCAAGGGGAACAAGCATCAAAATCCAGGAGGTGCAGAGAACACCCCTCAAAATCAATAGGAATCGGCCCACACCCCGCCATCTAATAGTAAAACTTACAAGTCTTAGTGACAAAGAGAAAATCCTGAAAGCAGCACGGGACAAGAAGTCTGTAACATACAATGGTAAAAATATTAGATTGGCAGCAGACTTATCCACAGACACCTGGCAGGCCAGAAAGAACTGGCATGATATACTCAGAGCACTAAACGAGAAAAACATGCAGCCAAGAATACTTTATCCAGCTAGGTTATCATTGAAAATAGAAGGAGAGATAAAAAGCTTCCAGGACAAACAAAAACTGAAAGAATTTGTAAACACCAAACCAGCTCTACAGGAAATATTGAAAGGGGTCCTCTAAGCAAAGAGAGACCCTAAAAGTATTAACAAAAAGGAACAGAGACATTATACAGTAACAGTCACCATACAAGCAATACAATGGCACTAAATTCATATCTCTCAATAGGTACCCTGAATGTAAATGGGCTAAATGTCCCAATCAAAAGACACAGGGTTTCAGAATGGATAAAAAAACAACCCTTCCATATGCTGCTTACAAGAAACTCATTTTAGATCTGAAGAC